>JAABKJ010002334.1:0-28306 GCA_011634705.1 Andricus grossulariae
AACTAGAAAGATTCCAAAGCCAAGAAATGTATTAGATCAAAGCTTACAAAGTTGAGAGCCTTATAACTTGAAAGCTTTCGAAGCCGAGAATTTAAAATTTGAATAATTCCAAAGTCGAGAGCTTTATAACTTGAAAGCTTTCAAAGTTGAAAGCCTTATAACTTGAGAGCTTGCAAAGACGAGAACTTTATAACTTAAAAGCTTTCAAAGTTAAGAGCCTTATAACATGAAAGCTCTTAAAATCCATAATTTAAGGCTTGAGTGCTTCCAAAGTTGGGAGCTTTATAACTTAAAAGCCGCCAAAGTTGGAAACTATATAACTTGAAAGCTTTCAACACCTGGAACTTTATAACTTGAAAGCTTCCAAAGATGAGAGCCTTATAACATAAAAGCCTTCAAAGTCGACAACTTTATAACTTCAAATCTTACAAAGTTAAAAGCCGATTAACATGAAAGCGTTTAAAGTTTAAAATTTAATAACTAGAAAGATTCCAAAGCCAAGAAATGTATTAGATCAAAGCTTACAAAGTTGAGAGCCTTATAACTTGAAAGCTTCCACAGCCGAAAACCTTATAATTTCAAAGCTTTCAAAATTGAGAGCCTTATAACTTGAATGATATCCAACCCGAAAAATTTATAACTTCAAAGCGTACAATGTTGAGAGACTTGTAACTTGAAAGCTTTCAATGTCGAGAACTTTATAACTTGAAAGGTTTCAAAGTTGAGAGTTTTATAACTTGAAAGTTCTTAAAGTGGAGAACTTTAAAATTTGAAAGCTTCCGAATCCGAGAACTTTATAACTTGAAAGCTTCCAAATCCGAGAATTTTAGAACTTCAAAGCTTCCCAAATTGTAAACATAATAACTAGAAAGCTTCAAATTAGAGCGCTTTGTCACTTGAACCTTCTAAATTTTGTGTTTTCATACTTCAATATCCACTCTAGCCTTTTTTAACAAAAATAATTGGAAAAATGAGAACTTTTCTTATAACCTTTTTCGTCGAAACAATCTTATCTAAGTCGATACAGCTGAAGGGAATTTGTTCCTCGTTCGAACCATACAGTTCGCGAGGCAAAGAAACCTTTACTCGAGTAACGAAACTTTCACTATTAAATACTAATTTGGCCAGGAGTCTCGGGAGTATTGGGATTCGTTCCGGAATGGAGACAGGAGCAACGATCCCTCCATCTGTTAAAAAAGCCAATCTCGAGAGCTTTCGCAATCTGATATTTTTTAATTGAAAAACATTACATTTTTTATACCTTGGTTTAATCAAGTTGTAATTCCCAGTTTTGTGAGTCTTAAAGTTGGAAAGGTTCCAAATTGATTAAATTAAAATGAAAATGAATTATGCTGATTCAATAAGCAGAGTGTCTACCTGACGGATGATTTTAAATTTTCTGTCTTTTCCTGGTTTTCTCCCGGTCAATTTTCGTTTATTTCCGGCCTGATAATTATAGTTCTTTTTGAAAATTTCATCTCCTAATTCAGAATTATCATTCTTTTGGAAAATTACTTGTGACATTTCAGAAGTATACCTCTTTTCAAAGATTTCTTGTTCCAAAAGAGAATCATAACTTTTTTCGAAAACTCCTCGTCCAAGTCAAAATTGTAATTCTTTTGAAAAATTCACTATTCAAAAACAAAATTATAAATCTTTTGGAAAATTTCTTTTTCCTTATCAGAATTATTTTTATTTTCAAAAAATCCCTGTTCCAAATGAGAATCATAACTTTTTCGAAAATTCCTCGTTCCAAATGAAAATAATTATTTTGGAAAATTTCTTTTCTTATATCAGAAATATTGTTCTTTAAAAAAAAATCCCTCTTCTAAATATCGATCATAATTGTTTTCGAGAATGCCCAGCTTCAAGTTAAAATTGCAAATGTTTACGATAATTCACTGTTCCAAGTTAAAATTAGCAGTTTTTTTAAAATTCACTGATCCAAGTGAGAATTATACTTCATTATACAAAAATTGTCTTTCAGAGTTATCATTTTTCGGACAAATTTCCTGCTCAAATTCATAACTATAATAATTCTTTTAGAAAATTCCCTTTTCAAATGCAAAGTTACAGATATCTATTCGAAAATGCCTTTTTTCAAATATCAATTAAAGTTATTACGTTTTTATTTCGAGTCTTTAAAAATTATTGTTTGCAACAGTAATAATTCATGAATGTAACAAATGTTACTTCACTGCATTTACAAACTTAATTAAGTTTACAAATTAACTGCAGCTTTAAATCAAATTAAAAGCGAGTTCCAATGTGAGGTAACATGAGGGGATTTGATAAAAAATCGTCATTAAAAAAATAAATTCGTCCCATATTTCATGTCTATTGCACGAAAGTACTGTGGCACTCACCTCGACAATACATTTTCATCAAAAGCAATTCGTCGCACACGAAAATCGCCTATTAGGGTCGCAGTCTTGCAATAAAAATCGACCCTTTTGTACAAAACTCCATTGTTTTAAGTTAAGATACTTTAAAAAATTATTTAGCCAGGATGATTCCCAGGCGGAATATCTCTTAAACTTACTCAAACTGTTTTAAAAATTGTTTAATCTTGCAAAATTAACAAAATTGAATTTAAAATCTCTTATATTCTTTTTGGAAACTTTAGGGAATCACCTGAAATGTTTTATAATCTTCTTCAAATTTCCCTTGGAATTCATTTTTCAAAATAAAAAATCATTTGAAAGTTTCCCATAGAGCTTAAGATTTGTTTTATTCTCTTGAAGCCTTCCAAAATTCTTAAAAAGTTTCTAAATTGTGTTTCGGAATCTACAAAAATTAAGATTTCTTTTCACACGTTTCGAAACCTTTTAAAATAAAAAATTTTGGTTGCAGAAAATCACAAATTTTTCACAAAATAGTTGAATTCTCAACCGAAAATATCATTTTTCAACCAGTTGCATTTCTTACCAAAAAGATTAAATTTTAACCAAAAGAGATGGATTTTGTACAAAGCAGTTTAATTTTTCAACCACAAAACAAGAACTTTCAACAAAAACAAAAAAAATTAATTTTTAACAAATCACAGTTGAACTCAACTTGAGAAGACAAATTTTCAACAAAAAGTTGAATTCTCAACCAAAACAGATTTATTCCTAACCAAACAATTGCATTTTCAATCAAAAGGATAAAATTTATACCAAGAGAAGAATTTTCAAACATCTATTAAACTGACCTATCGACCAATCACCGCCACATCGCATTAATTTTGTTTAAACTAGAATTTCTAGCCAGGCCCTCGTCAAAACCCCATTTAAAATGGGGCATTTTCTGCATGGGATATAATATCCCCTTTTCCAACAAATTATTGAAACATTACTCCTATATTATTGCCCTATTACCGCCTCATTACATTAATTTTTTTAAAACTAGAATCTCTAATCAGGCCCTTGCCAAAGCCTCGTTTAAAATGGTCTTAACTGGGGCATTTGCAGCACGGGATATACGATATCCCCTTTTCTATGATATTAATGAAAGATTACTCCTATAATGTGCCCTATTACCGCCACATTAAATTAATTTTTTGTTTGAAACAAGAATCTCTGACCATTACTTATTAGATCCCCATTGAAATTGGGGTTAAATGGGTCATTTTCGGCACGCGATATACGATATCTCATTTTGCAAAAAAATAATTAAAGACGTCTCTTATATTGTTGCCCTGCTACCGCCACATTACAATATTTTTTTTTAATCCAAAATTTCTAACCAGGCGCTTATCAAAGCCGCATTAAAAATGGGGTTAAATGGGTCATTTTCTTCACGTGATATATGATATCCCCTTTCCCAACAAACCAATGAAAAATGACTCCAATATTGATGTCTTGTTACGGCCATATTACATTGATTTTTTCTGAAACTAGTATCTGTAACCAGGCCCTTATCAACGCCGCATTTAAAATGGGATTAAATGGGTCATTTTCGGCACGGGATACATGATATCCCCTTTCTCAACAAATTAATGAAATATTACTCCTCTATTGTTCCCCTTTTACCGCCACATTATATAAATTTAAAAAAAAATTAGAATCTCTAACCAGGCCCTGGTCAAAGCCCCATTTATAATGGGTCTAAATGGGGCAATCCTCTGCACGGTACATAAGATATACCCTTTTCCATCAAATTAATGAAAAATCACTCCTATATTGTTACCCTATCACTGCCACATTACATTTTTTTAAACCAGAATATCTAACCAGGCCCTTGTTAAATCCCCATCAAAAAGGCTAAATGGGGAATTTGCTGGAGGGGATATAAAATATTCCCTTTTCCAACAAATTACTTAACGATTACTCTTATATTGTTGCCCTGTAACCGCGACGTTACGTGCGTTTTTTTAAAACTAGAATACCTAACCTGACCCTTATCAAAGCCCCATTTAATATAGAGCATTTTCTGCGCGGAATATACGATATCCCCTTTTCCAAAAAATTAATGAAAAATTACTCCTATATTGTTCTTCTATTACCGCCTCGTTCCATTAATTTTTTTGTTTGAAACTAGAATCTCTAACCAGGCCCTTATTAGAGCCCCATTTAAAATGGGGCTAAATGGGCAAATTCTTCACGGGATATAAGATATACCCTTTTCCAACATATTAATGAAAAATTACTCCTTTATTTTTACACTATCACCGCCACATTACATTATTTTTTTCGCACTGTCTATGGTTGCGGAATTTTCCGTAACTCTAACACCTTTTCCAGCTCGTTCAGGGCTAACGTTACGGAAAATTCCATAACTATAGACAGTGCCTATTTTTTTTTCAAACTAGAATCTCTAACTAGGCCCTTGTCAAATCATCATTAAAAATGAGCCTTAATGGGGCATTTTCTGCACAGGATATAAAATAGGATTTTAATTTTCTCTTCCGGCATATTTGATCGTGTACTAAATTGAATTCCAAAGAATTTA
This sequence comes from Andricus grossulariae, assembly GCA_011634705.1. Classification (NCBI taxonomy): domain Eukaryota; kingdom Metazoa; phylum Arthropoda; class Insecta; order Hymenoptera; family Cynipidae; genus Andricus; species Andricus grossulariae. The sequence goes on from JAABKJ010002334.1 coordinate 4,933, forward strand.
TTATGAATTCCAAATGATTTATTATTATCTGCGAAAAATTCCAGATTAATTGAAACGAGTTAAAAAATTGATGTTTGATAAAGGATGTCAGACAATAGAAAATTAGAGGGAGATCTTGATGACAGGTGGAGGTTATGTGTCATCCGTATATATATTCGTATTCCTTGCCGGATCTTAATTTTCTCTTCCGGCAGATTTTGCCGGATTTTAATTTTATTTTGCGGCATATTTTTAATAACGTCATAATTTTCCGTAAATTATCATAAATTTTCACAACTTTCGTAATTTTTTACAAATTTCATCATTTATACAAAAATTCCATAAATTTCCACAATAATGATCAATTTTCATAAAATTTATAAATAATGGTAATTCATCAAATTTTTCATACATTTTTTAAAATTATGGTAATGAATGGAAATATATAATAATTTAAGGAAATTTTAGAAATTCATGTTAATAGATCGGTAACTTTTGTGACCAGTCACAGGGGTGCCTTGTCGAAAGAGAAAATTAAAATCCGGCAAAATATGCCGGATCCGTATACACTACGTGTAAAATATCCCCTTTTCCAACAAATTCATCACTAACTCGCCGACGTTTGCTCTGTGCAATTTCAGATTTCACCGAATTTCGATGAGAGCCCATTTGAAGGGAACGATTAAGCCCCACCCCTCGAAATAATTTGCAGAAAGGGGACCGGGAACACGTCGCCGATTTCCCTACGGACCTGGGGGTTCTCGGTTTTTCGCGACTCACATGCACATCCGTTTCAGAGGCGTGATGTAGGAGAGAGGCTTTAACAGGAGTGATGGGGGGGGGGGGAATTACGGGAATGGTGATGAACATTTCTGAGAATTCATTGGGAAACGGGAGAGAAGGCAGCAAATTAAAGCGCAAAAGCCACGATCGTCAAACGGGGTTGGAGAATTATGGGGAGGTGGGGGAAGGGGGGGCATGACGTGTCAGGGTGGTAAGCGGAGATTCTACGGGACTCTCGGCTGCAATAATACGCACACCTGTTCAGCAACGGTAATGGATGAAGTGTGGGTGAAGAACGTCGCTGGCTGATGCCAAGATTCGCGTCATGCTTATATTTACTCGGCTACAACGGCGCAAGGAAATTTGCGGTGAGAGTACGCTTCGAATCAAAAGTTTAGTCTGGATTAAGATTTTGCCTCCTTTTTCACAAAAAAAAAAAATTAGAGTTGGTGTGAAGGGCTCTAAAGTGGAAAGGTTCCGAATTAGAAAATAAACATTCTGTCGTTGAAAGCTTCTAAACATTTTTTGTTAAGTTCAAAGCCTGTGAACTTTTGTATTTTTAACGTTTAAAGTTATTGAACTTGAGTGAATAAAGGACTAGGAATTTAAAATTGACAAATTTGAGGTTTGAGACAAATTTTGATCTCGTTAAAATTTTGACACGATGTGTACGAGCCGCTGCGCTCGAGCAAAGCCCTCCAGTTGCTGTTGTTATTCCGTCGGCATTTCTAAATACTCTCGCGTTTCGCGAAAATCGCATATACTCACCAAGATCTTCATGTCTCGCTTAAACTACAAATAAATCTTGGAAATTCTTCTTACTTACATGTCACGGCTCTTTGATTCAAATAATACTAGACTGCAAGCATCTGAAACAGAAAATAAAAAATAGAGTTTGCGTAACGAAACATTTAATAAAATAAGTCGGTGGGTTCTCAAACTTAAATGTTACAATAACATAGCAAAATGTCTTCTATAATAATTATTACAGCGGTAGAAAAATTAAAAAAGGTTTTGAAACAGTCAGTAAGTTAGCTCTGCCTACTTTTCTCCCACCACTTAATTTATAACTCCGCCTACTTTTCTCCCACCACCGGATGTATGATTCATAACTCCGCCTACTTTTATACCACCACTGAAGTTATAACCCCGCCTACTGTATTGTAACCACCAGTATCTCGATTGGACTTACGTTCCCTTCAACACTGGATTCATTAATAACACTGCCTACTTTCCGCCCACTATCGGATTCATAATTACGCCAAATTTTCTCCCACCACTGAATTTGTAACTCTGCCTACTTTCCATACACCATCGGATTCATAACTCCGCCTACTTTTCTCCCAACACTGAGTTTGTAACTCTGCCTACTTTCCACCCACCATAAGATTTATAACTCCGCCTAATTTTCTCCCATCACCAGATGTATGATTCACAACTCCGCCTACTTTTATCCCACCACTGAATTTATAACCCCGCCAACTGTACTGTCACCACCAGTATCTTAATTTGACTTACGTTTCTTTCGCCACTGGATTCATTAATAACACTGCCTACTTTCCGCCCACTATCGGATTCATAATTACGCCTACTTTTCTCCCACCACTGAATTTATAACTCTGCCTACTTTCCACCCACCATCGGATTCATAACTCCGCCTACTTTTCTCCCACCACTGAATTTGTAACTCTGCCTACTTTCCACCCACCATCGGATTTATAACTCCGCCTACTTTTATCCCACCACTGAATTGTCACCACCAGTATCTGAATTTTACTTACGTTCCTTTCACCACTAGATTCATTAATAACTCTGCCTACTTTCCTCCAACCACCGGGTCTATAACTCTGCTTTCTTTCCCCTAACCACCGTATTCATAACACCGTCCACTTTACCCCCACTATTCGTTAATAATTCATTAATAACTCTGCCATTTGATTTATACCTTAGCCTTCTTTTCTCCTACCACTAGATTAATAACTCCGCCTTCTTTCGTATGAATAACTCCACCCACTTCTCTCCTACCACCGGATGTATAAATGTGTCTTCGTTCCTCCTATACCATAGGATTCATAACTTCGCTCACTTTCCCCCTCCATTGGATTAATTGATAACTCTGCCTATTTTCTGCCGATCATCGTATTCGTAAATCCGCCTGCTTTCTTCCCACCACCGGATGTGTAACTTGGTCCTAAATATTCCTTAATTTCAAATTTGTAACCCCGCCTTCTTTCCTCAAACCACTAGATTCATAACTCATAAACCAAACAATCTTCCAGATTCTTTTTTAACAATTTTGGAAATCTTTTTAAATATTTTCAAATCTTTTCAAATATTCTCTTACAATTAATTTTTCAAAATAAGAAAAATCATTTTTTAATTTCCCATGACTCTTAAAAAAATGTAATCTCTTGAAAACTGTACGATATCTTTAAAAATCTAGATTTTGTCAAACATGTTTTGAAATCTTGTTCAGTTTTGAATTATTCTTGAATCTTTTCAAAACCTCTTGATGTCTCTCAAACTTTCTCGAATTTTTTTCTAAATTAATTATTGTTCAATTGTTATTTATACATCCAAATGCAACACTTTCATTTACACATGAAATATTTTCTAAATAGAACAATTAAAATGGTAACGTTCAAAGTTTTAAAATGTAGCACTCTGGAATTTTTACGATTAAAGGTTTACTATTTGAAACAATTCAGTTTCGAATAAACAGACAAATATTTCTGAATATTTAAAAATTGTTATTTTTTTAATTAAAAGATTTCAAATTGAATGGGTTTAAAATGGAATATTTTAGACTCCAACAATATTTGGATAGGATTTGTAACTGAATGAAAGCTTTTAATTCTGAACCAATTAATTTGCAGTTATTTTAAAAATGATAATATTTTACAAAGTTCCAATCGGATGTGTGCATTTTTTTAATTATTAAAGCTTTCCAATCAAACCAATTCACTTTTTAACGCTAAGCTCTGTAAATTGTTTAATTTCGAACAGATTCAAATTAGTCTTGAAAAATCAATCATCGTTCAATTTTTAATACTAAAACTACAGTTTAATTTTTAAAACAACTAAATAATTTATATTTACAGTTGATTAACTTAAAACGTTTTTTATAAAAAAATGTTGAACTTCTTCTTCAAATTTGAAAATCGTTTAAATTGAAAATGTACGGTTAAAAATGAAAACCACAAATGAAAACTTTTTAACATGAAAGATTTTAGAGCTATGCATTGTAATCTGAATATCTTAATTGGAAAATTTAACAACTGAACTTAACATTAAAAAAAATGTAAAAATCGAACTTATTTTAAATTGCATTATATCATGTGATGTGAAAATCGTGATATTTCAAGTAGTTAGATAGACTTTTCTCCTAAATGTTTTTAAAATTTACGGTGAAAAAATAGATTTACTGTCATTTCCCGTTTTTGAGTTTCTTCAAAAAATTCCCGGTCATTTTCCAGTTTTCCTGGTCTCTCGGTCCTTTGACGGTATTATTACATGGAATTAATTGAGAAGTAAGTAGTACATCTCAATGAAAAATATAGAAAAAATAAAAAAAAACTGAGAAATTTTATTCATTAAAATTTGGTATTTACTTTTTTATAATAATTTTTTTTTTAATTACAAACTATTTTCAAATAAATCATAGAATAGAAATGAGTCACAGAGAAGGCTGAAAAGGTGATCAGTAGTATATGTCAGTGAAAATAAAAATTACGACTGAGGACTTTTATTCTTTTTAATTTACTTTTATTTTGCCACACTTAATTTTTTTGTAATTACAAACTGTTTTCAAATAAGTCATATAATAGAAATGAATCATGGATAAGACTGAAAAGGGGAATGTGATTAGTAGTACATTTCAATAAAAAGAAGAATTAGAGCAAAGACTGCTATTTATTTATTTTTTTTATCCGGTTTTATTTGTTATGACGTATTTTAATTTTTAATTTGATTAAATTAGAAAGTGTTTCAAATAAATCATAGAATATAAATGAATCATATAAATGACTAAAAAGGGGAAGAGGATCAGTAGCACATGGGAATAAGAAGGTAAAAATTAAAGACTAAAAATTTCTATTCATTTTGTTTGTATTTATTTTTATTTTTCCATGATTAAATTTAATTTTCGAGCTTTTATTAAATTGAAAACTATTTTTAAACATGTCATAGAACAGAAATAAATCGTAGAAAAGACTAGAAAGGGATCAGTAGTACATGTTAACGAAAAGGAGAATTAAAGACCATAAACATTTATTTTTATTTACCTTTTGTATATTTATTGAATTTTTTTTAAATTAAAAACTATTTCCAAATAAATCACACAATAGAAATCAATTATAGGAAAAAACTGAAAAAAGGAAAGGGGATCAGTAGTGTATGTCAATGTAAAAAAATTAAGGACTGAAGACTTTTATTGAGTTTTTTTTTTAAATTTACATTTATTTTTTTGTAATTAATTAAAATTTTGTTTGAATTGAAAAAATTGTTGAAGTAAATTATAGAATAGAAATAAATCATATAAATGACTGAGAAAGGGAAAGTGATCAATAGTAAATGTCAATGAAAAGGAGAATTAAAACCAAATACTTTTATTTATTTATTATTTTTTTAGTAACTTACAATTTTTATGATTAATTTTAATTTTTTATTCTTTTAAATTAAAAACTATTTTCAAAGAAATCATAGAATAGAAATGAATGATAGAAAAGCTGGAAAGGGGAAAGTGATAAGTAGTACATGTCAATGAAAAGGAGAATCAAAAACCCAAGACTTTTATTTATTTATTATTGTTTAATTAATTTTATTTATTAATTTTTTAGTTTTTTTTTAATTAAAAAATATTGTCAAGTAAATCATAAAATAGAAATTAATCGTAGAAAGAACAGGAAACGGGAAGCGGATCAGTAGTATGTGTCAATGAAAAAGAGAATTAAAGAGAAAAGACATTTATTTGTTTATTATTTTTATTTACTTTTTTATGATTAATTTTAGTTTTTAATTTTTTCTAAAGTACAAACTATTTTCAAATAAATCATAGAATAGAAATGAATTATAGAATAGACTGAAAACAGGGGAAGGGGATCAGTAGTATATGTCCATGAAAATAAAAATTAACGACTAAAGACTTTTTTTAATTTACTTTTTCTTATAATAAATTTTGATTTTTTTTACTGGAAAATATTTTCAAATTAATCATAGAATAGAAATTATTCATAGAAATGACTGGAAAGGGGAAAGAGATCAGTAGTGCATATCAATGAAAAGGAGAATAAAGACCAAAAATTTTATTTATTATTTTTACATTCTGATCTTGATGCGAATGCATTGTATTTTTATTTAATTTTATTTCCTTTGCAATTATCTTTAATTTCTCATTAAAAACTACACTGGGAATCCCATATAAGTCACTCCCATTTAAGTCGTTCCTAGAATTTTTGCCGCAGCGATTTCGGAACCCGCGAGATCAAGAGAGGGTTGACTGTTTACGTTCTGAGCGAACGAATTTTGTGTTCGTTTTAAGTCAAGGCCATTTAGGAGCATGCCCAAAACCGGACTTAAATGGGATTCCCAGTGTTTTTTCAAATAAATCACAGAATAGAAATGAATCATAGAAAAGACTTTGGATCAGTAGTACATGTCAATGAAAAGAAGAATTAAAGACCAAGGACTTTAATTTATTTATTTTTTTCAAATTAAATAAAAAAGGAGGGCCCTTAAGGTTAAAGTAGAGCAAGCTTAGGCGGGAGGCTCTGGGAGCTTACACGAAAGGATTTAAGGGAAAAGGTTGTATCTGACGGTGGAGGAAAAAAGTGATATTTAGTGATACTACTCTAAAAGAGGGGGAAGGGGGCAAATGAGATAAGGGGTAGTGAGTGCATAAGTGATGAGTGGGGGAAGTGTGTGGGGTGGGAGTCTCGATTCCCGGAACAGTTCAACACTACAAAAAGGCTTGAGTGCCCGAAATGTCGAAAAAATTAGGTATGATTAACGGCATACGGTTGGGGGAAAGCGGCATGAGGAAGAAAAGAAACATAACGTTGGGGAAAAGTTGTATAAGGTTGGGACAAAGTGGCATGAGTTTGGGGTAAAGTGGTATAACGTTGGATCAAAAAGCTATAATGGGGGACGGTGATTTTGCCAAGGCAATGTGATAGCTACGGCTATGGATATGTGTTTGGGGGTAGAAGGAGACTTGGGTAGAAATAGGGGGTAGGGTAATAATACAGCATAACCAGGGGTAAAAATCTGACACATAAGGAAATGTGGCACTTGAGGTAATGTGGTACATGAGGTAATGTGGCAAACTGGGGTAATGTGGCGCCCGGGGTAATATGGAACCTGGGGTAATGTGGCAAACTGGGGTAATGTGGCGCCCAGGGTAATATGAAACCTGGGGTAATGCGGCTTCCGGGGTGATGTGGCGCCCGGGTAATGTGATGTCCGGGGTAGTGTTGGCCCCAGTTCATTTTTTTTCCAAAGTAACTAAGAAGAAGTTACATTTTTTATACATTCTGATAAAAAAAAGGATCTCTCAGCATCTTTTAAAGGTCAGGAACTGAAAGGGTAGTAGAGTTGATGGGATTCTCATTGACACGAGTTCATGGAGAGCTACGAGACTCCAGAGGAGACGGATAGAGCGAGCAGGTGCTCACCATTTTCGCCCTCGCCTCACAATCCTTATAGATAACACGTCGTTTGTAACTGTCCCAAGAAAAAGAGAAGAAGAGAAGGTGGAGTAGAGAAAGAGAATTGGAGGGATGAATGCTTATAAGTACCTATCTATGTATGCAGAAGCACAGACGGGTGCAAAGCAGGGACGGCTTTCAAATTCTATTTTTCCCGTTTTAATTTAAAAATGTATGGAAAAAAAATTCGAATTCGATGGAAGATCCACTTTATTGAAGGGGCCGTTCAAAAACTGCGTCACGCTGCCAGGGGGGGAGGGGGGTAAAGTGGAATTGTGACGATTTCTTGCGTGGGGGAAGGGGTTACAGTGGAATGTGACATCACACATAGAAAATATAAAAATTTAAATAACAATTTTTTTAAATGCTCGAAAAAATATGAATCAGTGTTTTCATTTTACAAGTAAAGCATCTAAATTCCACTCTTATCCCCGTTCCCTCTTTACACTTTTTTTTACAGAATTCCTCTTTTTTCCCCTGTTTTCAAGAAACTTCTCCTTTTCTTGCGCCCCCCCCCCCTTGAATGTGAACTGAATTACTATAACCAAATAAGAAAATCGAAATATTTTTCCTTGAAAGTTAATTCTTTTTTATTTATAAGTCTACTATTATATTTGCGGTTCAGAATTCATCCCTTTTGGTTAAAAATGCGAATACGTGGTAGAAGATTGAACTATTTTGTTGAAAATTCGCTTTTTTTCAAGTCGAAAATTAGTTTTTCTAAGTGAAAATTTAAGTGATTCATTTTTGGCTGAAAATTGATCGCTTTTAGTGAAAAATTCAACTATTAAATTTTACATGGAGAATTCATCTTTTTTTATTAAAAATTCATCTGACTGGTTCAAAAGCTGAACTATTTTGTTAAAAAATTAATTTTATTGGTTGAAAATTTAACTATTTTGTTTAAAATTTGTTTTTTTATTAGTTGAAAATAAATTTTTTCAACTGCTAATTTATCAATTTCATTTTTTGTTGAAAATTAATCGTTTTTAGTTTAAAATTCAACTAATTGGTAGACATATATTTCCTCTATAGACTGAAAAATCTTTCCTGGTTAAAAATTCAACTCTGGTTGAAAATTCGTCTTTTTGGTTCGTAATCTCATCTCTCTTGGTAGAACTTTTATCTTTTTTTGCTTAAAAGTGCAACTTTTTGGTTGAAAATTATTCTGGTTTGGTTGAGGATTCAACTAATTTATTGAAAATTCGTATTTTCGGAAAATTAATTTTTTAAATTAAATTCCACTGTTTTTTATTTTCGGTTAATTTTGTTGTTTGTTTAAATATCAAATATTATATTTTTCGTTGAGAATTAATTTTTTTTATATAAAATTCAACTACTTCGATAAAAGTAGAACTTCATTGTTAAAAATTGATTTTGTTGTTGAAGATTGATCATTTTAGGTAATAATCATCTATTTTGGTTGAAGTTTAATCTTTTATGTTAAAAAATTAGACCATTTGATTGAAAATTCGTTTTTGTAGGTAAACAATTAAATTATATGGTGAAAAATGTAAATATTTTGTTGAAAAGTTAATTATTTTATAGAAAATTCTACTAATTTGTTGAAAATGTAATTATTTTGTTTAAAAGTTAATTATTTAATTTAAAAGTGAATTATTTTGTTAAAAATTTGTTTTTCTTGGTTGAAAATAACTTTTTTGTTGAAGTTTCAACTTTTCGGGTTGAAAATTCAACTATTTCGTTGAAAATGCAACTGTTTTTGGTTGAAGTATAATATTTTTCTTTTATTTCAACAATTTGGTTAAAAAATCTTCTTTGTAGGTCGAAATTCTTACTAAGCGGTTAAAAATTCAAATATTTTGTTGAAAATTTAATTACTTTGTGAATCATTTCATTATTTTGTTAAAAATTCAATTATATTATTAAAAATCTAATCATTTTATTAAAAATTTAATTGTTTTCTGGAACACTGGTCTTTTTAAATAGAAAATTCGTCATTTGATTGAAAATTCATCTTTGTAGGTCTATTTTTGTGAAAAATCATCTTTTGTTGTTCGAAAATTCAATTGCTTTGTTGAAAAAACGTCTTTTTGTATTGAAAATTAATCTTTTCTGGTGGAAAAGTTTTTGGTATGAAAATTCGTTTCTTGTTTGAAATGTCAACTATTTTGTTGAAAATGAAATATATTCCTACCTGAAACTTTGCGCGTTCCATATTTAATTCAATATTCTACCTTTACTATTACTTCGATTTAAAAGAATTTATTTCCCAATCATTCCCCTATTTTAGTGAAAAATCACCCTTTTTCCCCTATTTTGAAAGCTAGCATTTTGGGATGAGTGTTCTTTGTGAGGGAAATTAGGGGTGGTAAAGTAGGGAAAGTGACGGGAAATTAGAGGAGTGTAAGTCGAGGAAGAGAGGGGAGTGGAAGCAGAGAAATCAAGGGAAAATGAGGGGAGTGGATGTAGGGAATACAAGGTGAAATTAGGGGAGGGGAAGTAATTAGAAATTAGGAGTGGTGATGTAGAGGAAGTAATTGGAAATAAGGGAAGTGAAAGTAGGGTAAGTGAGGGGAGTGGAAGAAGTAGAAGTGAGGGATTCTGAAGTAGGGAAAGTAGGGAAAATGAGGGGAGTGGAAGTGAGGAAATACAAAGGAAATGAGAGGAGGGGAAGTATAGGAAATAAGAGAAAATAAGGCAAGAAGAAGTAGGGAAGGTGAGAAGAAATGGGCGGAGGGAAGAATAGACGATGTAAGAGGACACTAGGAAGGGGAAGTAGGAGAAGTGAGAGAAAGTAGGAGAATTTAGGAAAGTAGAAGAATTGAGAAGTAGGAGAAATGATTAGTAGTGAGAAAAGGTAGTCAGGGAAGTGAAGGCAGGTCTAGTAGGGCAGTGCGGGTGAGTAGGGGAGGGAAACTGATGGCTAAAGAAAGGAAGTAGGGGAAGGCCAGTGTTAGCTCAGATATTGAAGAGATTGTGGAAGTAGAGAAGAAAGAAGTTGGGGAAGGGAGGAGAAACGATAGAAAGAAAGAAAATGAAGTAAGGGGAGGGGAAGCAGGTAAGGAGGTAAGGAGGGAGGGAAGTGGTGGGATTAAGGAAGGGAAAGTAAGAAAGGACGAGGTTTGAACGACTTAATTAACGTCTTAATAGGCTACGAAACCCTTTTTTGTAAGCGCGCGGGGCCTACTTTGACTAATTTCATTTTATGAGTTTATCAAATGAAATCAAAAAGGAAATTTGAAATTAAAGGAGGGGTGACTTCTCGTATTTGTGACCCTAACCTTTGCGGTTCAAGCTTTGTGTGACGATCTGTGACGAATAAGGGTTAGCGTGAACAAAGCGTGACGCAGTTTTGGAACGGCCCCGATCTACTGCAGCCTTTGTTTTGGAAATGAATGGGGGTGATGAGGTGTTTCGGTCGGGGGTGAGATCTTCCTTTTCGAGATTGAAGTGGCAAAAAAGCCGGGCGGAGAAACAGAGGGACAGGTGAAAAACGAGATAAAAGATAGGGAAATTGGGTATGGGGGTGAATTCGGTGTAGATACAACGGTGCACCACTGCAATTCTATAACCAGCTTTCCAAAGTCGGATGGACCGTTCCACCCTGAACGGGCTCTGTGTGCCACTGGTAGAGCCGAGTGACTAATGTTACCTGAAGGTGGATTTGTATACAGAGTGAAATCGATAAAGTGTTCGGGGATGAGTAACAGGAAGGGAAGGCGCTGCGATAGATTACGGAAGCTAGTCCGAGACAGGAGCGTAACTAGTTTTTAAATTGCAATAATTGTTATTAACAATTTATTTATTAAAATGAAAATTATACAACTTTCTGTTAAGAAAAAAAAAAGAAAAAGCTGTGAGTGACAAACTTCTAGGACGTGTTGTTTCCGATTTGGGATAATTTAAAGAGAGAGCGAACTGAAGTTTAAGAACTAGTCTGAGAAAAGTCTTCCTCAGCACTTTTCTGCTTCTTTTTGCAGGGTGGCCCGCAAAACTTTATTTTCACAATTCCCTGACGTTTCTCTCAATAATTTTTCATTTCCCCTGACCATTCATATTTAAACCCCAAAATCCTAACCTTGTCACACTTTTAGTATTTATTTTCTTTTAAATTGAATAAAACGATTTTTAGTTTAAGTTTATACATTTGAAATTCATTATTCTAAGGGCTGTAACAGCCTAATTAATTTGAAAAAGTGATCTACTTTAACCGACAAAATTCCACGGATTTCATTAAAATTGAAGTCAATTTAGAGGGATTTTAGGAAAAAGAGAAGATTTCGAGGAAATTCATCAAAGTTTATGCTAAATTAAAAAAAAAAGTAAATTGGAAAAAATTAAAAAATAAGAAAAAATTTCATTGGGTTCAGTAAGTTTGACATGAGTGTAGAAGAATTTTATGAAATGCCTAAGAATTCAAGATAAGTTTAAAAGACTTGAGGATGAATTAAACAAGAACTGAAAAGAATCCACTGAATTTAGAAGAATTCAAGTAAATTAAAAAAATCAAAGGAATTCCGAAAAATTCAAGATAATTTTAAAGAATTCAGGATAAATTAAAAAGAATTCAGATATAATTCGCAATAAATTCAAACAAATTTAGAAAATTATTTGAAAATATTTGCATATCTTTGAAATCCTATGAATTTTCTCCGTATTTGTGAATAGATATTATTTTTAAAAAATGAATAAAATATTATAAAATGCTAGGAAACTCGTTACAACCGCATGAACATTAAACTTTTTTAATCTGTTGAAAAGGCCCTTCAATCTTTTGAAATACCCTGAATTATTTGAAATCCTTTACAATATTCTAAATTCCCTTTCAATTTTTTAATCTCATGGAAATTCCTTGTAATTTTGAAAAATGTCCTAAAATATTTCAAATCCTTTGAAATATCTCTAAATTATTTAAATCAATTTAACATTCCTTGAAACAATTACAATCCCTAATATGTTTGTAATCTCTTACAATTTTTCAAAATAACTTCAAATTTTTTTAAGCACGTAAAAATTCCATGGACTGTTCGAAAATACCCTGAATATTTCAAATCCCTCTAAATTTTTTAAAATCCTTTGAAACATTTAGAACTCTCTGAAACATTTTAAAGCTCTTAAAAATACTTTGGAATATTTCTAAATACCCTGAAATATTTTAAATCCTCTACAATCTTTTGAAATCCGTTGTGGATTTTTAAATCTCGTGAAAATTCCTTGGAATTGTTGAAAAATACCCAGTACCATTTTAAATTTTTTGAAATACTAGTAAATTAATGAAATCAATTGAAAATTTCTTGAAATATTTTAATTTACCCTAAAATATTTAAACCCTTTACAATATTTTGAAATCCCTTGCAAATTTTTAAGTGTCGGGAAAATTCCCTGGAATTCTTAAAAGGACTCCAAAATATTTCAAATCCTTTGAAATTTGTTAAAATCCTTGAAAAACTCTCAAAGCTCTGGAAAACTTCTTGGAATTTTTTAAATACTCTAAAATATTTCAAATCCTTTAAACGACTCTAAATTAATTCACTAAATTGAAATTTCCTTTGAATCTTTTAAAATACCCTAAAATATTTCGAATCATTTACAATATTTTAATTTCCTTGAAAATTTTCAAATGTGAACATACCTTGGAATGTTTCAAAGGACCCCAAAATATTTCAAATCCTTTGAAATTTGTTGAAATACTCGAAAACTTCTCAAAGCTCTTGAAAAATCGTTGGCATTTTTAAAATAACCTAAAATATTTCAAATCCGAGTTCAAATCCTTTGAAACACCACTAAATTAATTAAATCAATTAAAAATTCCCTTTCAATCTTTTAAAATACCCTAAACTATTTTGAATCCTTTACAATATTTGGAATTCCTTTGCCATTTTTTAAAGCTCTTAAAAATGCCTTGGAATCTCTTAAAATACCCCACAATATTTCCAATCCTTTGAAATTCCTTGAATCTTTTAAAAGCTATTGGACATACCTTGAAAGTTTAAAAAATGTTCTAAAATTTTTAAAATCCTTTGGAATAACTTAGAATTATTGAAATTTATTAACAATTCTTTGAAATCCCTTGAAATCTTTGGAAATCTCTTGAAACTTTTTAAAGCTCTCTCAAAAATTCCTTGGTAGTTTTAATAGTACCTTAGAATATTTCAAATCTTTTGGAATACTTTCAAATTATTGAAAACTATTAAAAATTTATTGGAATATTTCATACTATCCCAAAATATTTTAAAACCCTTAAGATCTTTTGAAATTCCTTGCAATTTTTTAAGGGTCGCGAAAATTCTTTAAAAGTTTTGAAATTGCCCAAAAATTTTTAAAATTTTTTAGAATACCTTCAAATTATTGAAATATATTTCAAAATTCCTTGAAATCTTTTTTAATATCATACAATATTTTAAATTCCTTGAAACTTCTTAAAGCTTTTAAAAATTGCTTGCGAGTATTAAATATACCCTAAAATCATTCAAATCCCTCGGAATACTTTCAAATTATTGACATTTATCAAAAATTCCTTGAAATCTTTTATAATATCCTAAAATATTTAAAATCCTTTAAGACCTTTTAAAATCCTTTGGAATTTTTTGAAGGTCCTGGAAATTCCTTGGAATCTTCTACAATATCCTAAGGTATTTCAAATGCTTTAAAACCTTTTGAAACACATTGAAAGATTTGAATATCTTTGAAATCCTCTAAATCTTTTGAATAAATTCTTTGAAATCCATGAGAATATTATAAAACTTCGTGAAATTACATTAAATTTGATACTATTTCAAATCCTTTGAAATATTTTGAAATTCCTTGAAATCTTTCGAAATAGCTTGAAACTTTTTAAAACTCTTGTAAATTCCTCGGAATTTAAAAAATACCCTAAAAACGTTAAAATTCTTTGAAATCCCTTTAAATTACATTTGAAAAGAATTCAAGAAAATTCAGAAATAGATATAGAGCCTAATTCAATAGTGGTTAACTAATGGGATACTTTTTGTATGAAAAGAGACTGTAGTGATTTTTTTAATTTAAGAAAGTGACTAATAAGTTATTTGAGAAAAAAGTGACTGTGCCTGCCTTGATTATTTCTTGATCAGCAACATTCCCTGACATTTTCCTGATTTCCACGTTTTCCCTGACCTGCGACCACCCTATTAAAATTATTTTACAAAAGATGGCACCAAATTCGGAATTATTTTTAATCACCTTTCTAATGTCAAATATCAATTCAATAGTGGGGGTGCAGGGGAAGTAAGGGTGGGCAATTATGGGAAGCGTGGGGAAGGAATGTTGGGGAAGTGAAGGGAGGGATGAAGGAAGTGAGGGCGAATAGGAGCAGTGAAGTAGGGGAAGTGAGGAGAGGAGAAGTGTGTGAGGTAGAAGTACGGGAAGGAGGGGAAGTAACTGGGAAATCGGAGAAGGGGCAGTAGGGGAAGGGAGTGTTAGTTAGAGAAGGGAAATTGTGAGAAGGGAGGAGTAGGTGAAAGGAGGGTGAGTGGAGGAAGTGAGGGAGAGGAATTATGGGTAGCGTGGGGAGGGGATGTAGGGTGCGTGAAGGGAGAGGTAGTAGGAATGTGAAGACAAGTAGGTGCGAAGAAGTATAAGAAGTAAGGAGATAAGTGTAGGGGGCGTGAGGGAAGGGGTAGTAGGGAGGTGAAGGCGAGTCGGGGCGGAGAAGTAGGAGAAGCGAGGAGATAAGTATATGAAGCAGAAGTGGGGACGGAAAGAGGAAGTGAATAGGAGGGAAAGTATAGGAGGCGATTCGCACATTGGGCACCAAATAGGCAGAAACTGAAAGTTTCGAGAAGTTGGATATATTTGAGAAATCTTCTAGGAAGAGAAAAATAGGAACTCGTCGGGTTCACTCGACGTTAATTGGTCTGTAATTTGTAGCTAAGATACTAGAGTGATAACTCAGAACTGGAAGGAAGTTTCGCGGGGTTAGGCAAACATTCCCGGGAGTTATCCGCGAGAATACTTAGACCCTTGCGATTGGCTGGGTGATAAATATGTAAGGTAGTAACGCTTTCGTGTTACACGTCCAAGATAAGGTATCGTTCCCATTACACGTACCGGGTGTTACCTACGTAACAGCTAATCTTACATCCGGAGAAACTCAGATGGCTCGTAGCGGCATTGATTTTACGAGTTCTTTGCGTCGAGAGGACAAGATTGCCTGCCCAGTTAAGGAAGTAATATTATCGAGTTATGACCCTGGTTGAAGTAACTCTCGACGTCGATCCTCGTCATTTCAATATCGATCACGAGCGCACGAAAGTGGATGTTCTTCAATAATTCAGATTATTTTAACGGCTCTTACTTTTATGACTCTTAGTTTCTTTCTCTTTTTATTCCCTTTCGAAATTGATACTCAAGTTAATTAATTTCAGCAGAGAGAGAAAGAGAGGAATTTCAGGGCTCGAATTTCAATATCGGGAGAACTAATTAATTAACAATCGTCACTGGATATCCATTGGTAAACAGCAGAAAGGGAGGAAAACGTGTATTATAAAGCCGGCCTTAGTAATCGATAGGGATACCAACTGGAAGGGGATTACGAAGTGAAAACGACTCCGAGGTATTGGGCACTCGGCCAGGATGCCGTTGATATCATCCGTTATAAGCTTCCGCGTATGTTCTCTCTGCAGCTTTATCCAGAGAGACTCTCCATTCTGCGTAGAGAACCTGGAACTAGCAGTGTTTCCTCGCTTTTTCCAAAGTACAAATGGAATTGGGATCTATCGAAATAAAGCCCCTAATAGAACATTATACGTCTCTCTGCCAATCCTCCTTTCAAATTTAACAATAGCAAAACCCAGAACGGACGTAAGATAGAAATGATGAAAAAAAAAACGTTGGGCTGGTTGACACGTTGGGCACCAATTGACGAACTTCGTTGGGCGCTCCTTCCGAAGAAAGCTAAATTTCCGTCTTTAAGGATACGTCAGCTTTAAGACTTTGACACTAGCGTATTCGGAAGTGGTACCTGAAATAATTCCTGGGCTGGGATCATGGTGGAAGTTATGTCTATCCTCGATAAGGAACGACAAGTAATTCGTTCCAGCGACTATCCTATGTTATCTTGGGTGCACTAATGATATCACATAAGATTCGAATAGCTTCTTGCTCGGACTTACTGCATGCTTCGTTGACGAACGTACGATCGTTTTCGTTGAATAATCGCCGAAGGTCGGAAAGACTCCTAAGAACTTTGTGACTCGCATCTACTAGACGACAAAAACATCGAAGCTCACAGGGCAGCTCGACTACGTCAACAACCATCAAAAGTAATTCGAAAGACTCGTCAAAATTCAGTCTAAAATTCAGACATATCTTTATGTGTCGTAAAACTCTTGCAGCTTTACGATCTTAATTAAATTAATCGGGATATCTTTGTTTTTTTGTTTCGGTTATCGACACAAGTCAGAGAAATATACCTTATAATTGAGTACCGGATGCTAAGCCCACCGTTATTATATTTTCCTTATCTTGACTTAATATAACGACTAGATACTGTCGAAGAGTTTCTTAGAATTGATTGTGCGCAAAACATGAATCCGGACCATGATTCGAATACAGGCCGGTGTTTGAAACCGACACGCTGTCTACTGCGCATGGAGCCTTGTGTTGACCAGACCTCACTCCACTTGTAGATGTTTGAATTTTCCCTACTATCTACTCTTAGTTTCCCTTACGATGCGGACAATTCCTAAATCTTGGCTGGATAATATGTCGATTTCCAAGCACATACTCACACAATCCTTAAACCTAAAATCTGAACTTTTTCCGACAAGCATTGCATCTTTGCCCCTCTCCTCGCCTAACCTAAGGCTTCAGAGAGGTGGTACCGGAATGTTTTTTCCCTTTGCTGTGGGATTTCCAGTTGGACGCCAATTATAAGGGGGTACCGGCTCCATCCGTCGTTATTTTACTTTTCCTCAACTTGACTTAATCTAACGACTACATACTGTCGAAGAGATGCAAAGAATCGGTAGTACGCAAAAATTGAATCCGAACCATGATTCGAATACAGGCCGCCGGTGTTTGAAACCGACACGCTGCCCACTGCGCCACCGAGCCTGATGGTGACCAGGACTCACTCTACTTGTAGACGTTCAAATTTCCTCTACTATCTTCTCTCAGTTTCCCTTAGGACACGGACAATCTCTATAGGGATTTATCCATGATCAGTGATATCTCAAGGCATTAGAGAGGTGGTACCGGAATTTCTTTTCCCTTTGCTGTGGGATTTTCAGTTGAACGCCAATTATAAGGGGGTACCGGCTCCATCCGCCGTTATTTTACTTTTCCTCAACTTGACTTAATCTAACGACTAGATAATGTCGAAGAGATGCAAAGAATCTATAGTACGCAAAAAATGACTCCGGACCATGATTCAAACACAGGCCGCCGGTGTTTGAAACCGACACGCTTTCCACTTCACTACGGAGCCTGATGGTGACCAGGACTCACTTCATTTGTAGACCTTCGATTTTCCCCTACTATCGACTCTTAGTTTCTCTTTGGGGGGGGGGGGCGCTTAAACCGCGGTTGGTAACAGGGAGGAAGGGCGTTAACGGAAGTAACATTACGAATCTAGATAACATTTACTACGTTTCCTGATAATAAATTTTGAAGAATCTTTTTTCTGTGTTTTGAGAAAACAAACCCTTTTCCCCCTTTTTCTCGTTTTTTCGCTTAAATGAGAACTACATTAATAGAGCCCAACAAGAAAAATCAGCTACTTTTGGTTGAAAACTCTACTATTATATTTTTGGTTCGTAATTCATCTCGTTTAGTTAAAAATTCTAGTATTTAGTTCAAAATTTCATTATCTAGTTGAAAATTTTATTACTTTGTTGAAAATGCAACTGTTTCGTTGAAAACTCATATTTTTTAGTTGAAAATTTAACTGCCTGGTTGAAAGTTAAACTAGTTTGTTGATAATTCATATTTTTTAAGGATTCGCCTCCTTGGTTAGAAATGTAACTATTCAATGTTTAGAAAATTAATCTTCCGTGTTAAAAAATCATCTTTTGGGTTGAATTCTTTGGTTAAAAATTCACTAACCATGTAACCGTTTCATATTTGGTTGAAAATTGCCATTTTTAATTGAAAAATGATCTTTTCTAGTTAAAATTTCATGTGTTTTGTTAAAGATTCGTCTTTTTTGGTCCAAAATTAATCTTCTGGATTGGAAAATCATCTTTTTTTTATTAAAAATGCCACTGTTTGGGTATAAATTAATCTTATCTGGTTGAGGATTCAACAATTTGGTAGAAAGTTAAACTAATCGGTTGAAAATTATCTTTTTTTCCCATAATGTGTCCCGTAAGGGTTTACATGACTTCCATTTCTTATAATACTTCCGTCTACATATTTTATAAAATCTTATTCTTACTATTCACAGCTATTAACAACTATTTACAGAAAATCTTATATCTAGAACCTTCTTTCTATTTTTGACGATAGCGCAATTTGGGACGTGTTAGCGAACGAGTGAGCGTGTGATCGAAAGCGAGAGAGAGAGCGATAACGCAAACGCATCTTAATCTACTCATACTACTCATACATAACCATTACTTAAACATCTTCACGCTTCTAGTTGAGGCGACTTCCGTTTCCTTTTTCTTTCACTTCTTTTATTCCTCCATTTTACCACTTTTTTGTATCCATTCTTTCAATCTTTCTCATTCACTCCCCTAGCACCCTCTAACTCCTTCATCCATTCTTCCCCCAAACCATCCTCCCCTAGAATCTTTACCACATTCTCTTGCCAGCTTCCTTTATCTTCCATTCCTCTCCTACGTCCTTCCCATACATGCTCCCATCATGTTTCCTCTTCCCATTCACAGATTCTGTACTTCATGTTCTCATTCTTTTCCCAATACATACCTGCCCTTACCTCGTTTCCCAATCTAAATGTTGCTATTCTGGTCTATCTTTTCTCTCCCCATCCCTTTTCCATATACTGTGGTAATCCTCCCTTTTTTATCATCTTATACCATTTATTATATTTCGATTCCTCAATCATCCCCCATCTTTTTATTAATTGTCTTTCCCTCTCCCCTTTTTCCACTTCTTCATAGTTTACTCCAGTCCCGTCTTCGATATCTCTACCCTTAATGAACTCCCTCCTTTCTTCTTCCCATCTCGTTAATTCCATCGCCCTCCCTCTTCTTTCTTCTACCTCCATTAAACACTTTCTCGACAACTCCCCTCCCTTTCCCTCCCTCAGCTTCGTCTCAAAACTCCATGCCCTTTTTCCCGCTCTAGTACTTAATTTATCCCTTTGCGCTTCTCTTTGGTTTAACTTTTACTGTTTGGTTGAAAATTAAACTATTTTTTATGAAAATTTAACTTTTTTGTAGAAAGTTAACTTTTTGGTTATAAAATCATATTTTCGGGTTGAAAATTCAATCTTTTTGTAGACAATTCGTCCTTTTGCTTTATCAGTCAACAATTATGTTGAAAATTAACCTTGTTTATTGAAAATTCAATCTATATCTCGACTTGACATTTTAGGAATTTATTAAACTGTATATTGAAAGTAATTTTACTTGAAAGAATTTATTCCTCTATTATTACGTTATTCGCGTGAAAAGTCACCCTCTTTCCTACATTTTGATAGAATTTAGGAGGACGTTAACTTGGGGGGTGGGGGGTAAGGTTGATTCAATGCAAGTGAACTTTTATATGTAAAGGCATACTACATTTCCATTTTACCACAAAGCGTGAAAAATGTTGAACAATTTTGAAAAATGTAGAAAAATTATTTGTGAACTCTGGATTCTAATGAATGAAAGGGAATTATAAATAATGTATGTTTTCCACTCCCTTCCAGGTTTCATTATCCACTTCCCAGTCATTGCAGTTTCATTCTAAGTCACCCCAATGTTACTTATTCTTATAGAATTTCTCAAGCATTCTGTTCACCCCCTAAATGTTGTTTTCCCCACGGGAAAAGTGCAGCCTGACCTTCCCTAACGTTCCCTTAAATTAGGCTTCTTTATTTATACTGGTCAGAGTACTTTACAGTTTACGACCTTTTCAGCTTGCACACATTCAATATGTAGACATTTGGCAGACAAAATACTAAACACAAAATTTTCTAATAATAAGGCTTAAAAATCGAGAAAAAATCAGGGAGGCCGTTTGAATCAAGGGCAAAAAAATCCCGGTAATTTCACACTTTTTTCCTGGTTTGCAAAAATTTTTCACGATCATTGAAATGAAAAAATTTGAACTCCTTAAGCTGAAAATTTTGTCATTTGAAGTAATCAAAACTTATCTGCAAATGAAAGCACTGCAAATTAAACTCTCTTAAATTTTAAACTTTAATTACTCAAGAGCTTCAAAAATTTTAATTCAGAAATTTTGTATTCAAACGCTTAATAATTGATAATTAAAAGCCGTTAAACTGTAAAATTGTTAACTTCAAACTTTTATAAGTGGAACAGTTACTTATACTTTAAGAATTTGTTTGACACAGTTTTTAACATGATCCTAAAATTAATTTTTTTAAACAAAAAATCATTAAAAATTGTCCCATGAATCTAAAGAATATTTTTTTGTTATTTGGGAAGCTTTAAAAATCTTTAAAAATCTACATTTTGTTTAAGATGATTAGAATTTTTTGTAATTTCTTTTAAATCCTAAAAAATTTTAAAAGTTCCCTTAAAATCTTCAAGTTTCTTTTTTTTTTTGCATTTTGGCAAATATTTTAAAATCTTTAATTTTTTAAAAAAATATTCTCTCAAAATTAATTTTTCAAAATAAAAAAACATTAGAAAACTTTTTTAATCTCTTGAAACCTTTCAAAATCCTTGAAAAGCTTCAAACTTTCATTGCAAAATCTTCAAAAATCTTAACGGTTACAAAAAAAATTTTAATTTTTAAATTCGTCTTCTTTTCTTTAAAATTCAACCATTTTTTAGAAAATTAAACTATTTGTTTCAAATTACCTGTATTGTTGAAAATTCATCTTTTTTGATAGAGCATTAATATTCTTGTTAGAAAATTCATCTTTGTGGTTAAATATTTAACTGTTTCGTTAAAAATTCCTCTTTTTTGGTTGAAAATTCAGCTACTTCGTTGAAAGTTGAACTACTTTGTTAAATTTTTGTTATTCAACTTTTTGGTTGAAAACTTGACTTTTTGTTGAAAATTCGTTATTTTTGTTTTGTTAAAAATTAATTTTTCTACCTGAAAATTTAACTATTCCTTTTTGGGTTGGTAATTTATTCTTTATTGTAGGTTTAAAATTCAACTGTTAAGTAGAGAATTCATGTATTTTGTTGAAAATGCATCTTCTTGGTTAGAAAAATAATCTTGTTTCTTGAAAAGTTCTTCCTTTTGGTTGGGGATTCAACTATTTGGTTAAAAAATCGTATTTTCTGGATGAATGCAACTGTTCAAAAATATTCTTTTTTTTTACCTTTTAAAAATTAATTTTGTAAACTGAAAATTTAACGATTCCATTTTTGATTCAAAAATATATTTTTTAGTTGAAAAATCAACATATGGGTTTTAAACTTCATCTTTCTTGATTGACAAATCATCTAATTGTTTGAGGATTCAACTATTATGTTAAACATTTG
Organism: Andricus grossulariae; assembly: GCA_011634705.1. Classification (NCBI taxonomy): domain Eukaryota; kingdom Metazoa; phylum Arthropoda; class Insecta; order Hymenoptera; family Cynipidae; genus Andricus; species Andricus grossulariae. Next base: position 26,957 of record JAABKJ010002334.1, read on the forward strand.
TTTTTTTTCTCGTTTAATTCATGTGTTCATTCATGGGTTGAATTTTAATCTTCTTTTGTTTGAAAATTCTACCATTTGGTTGAAAATGCATCTTTGTAGTTTGAAAATTCAACTATTTTGATAAAGCCATATTTTTGATCGAAAATCCATCTAATTTGATAATAATTTGTCCTTTTGAATTGAAAATTCATCTTTTAGGGTAATAAAGTCACCTTTCTTGGTTGAGAATTTAACTATTTGGTATTTTTTTTTTAATTCATCTCTTTTGCTAGAAAGTTCAACTAGTTGGTTCTCAATGCAATTGATTGGTTAAAATTTAATTTGTTGTTGTTGAAACTTCGTCTTTTTGAATTAAAAATTAATTTCTTTTGGTAGAATATGTTGCCGTTGTTAAAAATCCAGTTATTTTGTTGAAAATGCAATACACTCGTAACGTGGTTTATGGATGACTCCTAATGCAGGGGACTTAACATTTTGTCAATTACATGGTTCCAGATTTGTGTTGCATTTACTTTTACATTATTAAAATTTAAATCCTTTAAATTTATGCTTGCTCATCAATTGTATAATACCTTCTTATTAAATTACAACCCTTTGAACACACAAATTTTACACTTGACTTACTATACAATTTGTCAGGTCTCGAAATCCGACAGTAAATTTCAAGTAAATCGCTTTTTCTTTACAGATGATACTATATAATACCATAATCGATAAATCGGCAGGTAGAAAGGTAGACAATTTTGCTATTGACAATGTAAAGAAATTCTGTTTATTCAATTTTGGTAAATACCTATATAAAAGTTTTTGAGCCGAAGCGAGAAAATTGCACAACGTACAGATTGGGAGAAAATAACGTATGGTATAAAATTAAAGTACAGCATCTGCCTTCAGGCAATGTGCATGACATCTTGAGGGTCCCCTTCATCAGAAAAAGCTTGAAATTTCGGACCAGGACTTCGTGTAGACAAATCTAATCTTTCTACAGTTTTTATTCGTTTATATTCTTCCCCTTATTCGTCACCTTTAATATTTTTCTCATACTATATTCATACATTTCCATTTCAAAAACTTAAAAAGTTATAACATTTTCTTAATAAATTATAGTGATTTTCGGTACGTATTTAGATCCCCTCCATAAACTACGTTACCAATTAAGGGGGGGCGGGGGTCACGTGAAAAAATACGGTTGGTAAGGTGCTTATTTAGTGCCAATTTATGCCGCAGAAAAAAAATTTTGTGCCCGGTAATTTTAGTCAAAAACATGTAGTAATGCCAGCTTCAGCTGAAGCTACAACTCCCCTATGCGAAACTCGGAAACTATTAGAGATATCAAATTCTTCTTTGCGC
>JAABKJ010002335.1:0-28306 GCA_011634705.1 Andricus grossulariae
AATTGAATTTCATGTTGTGCATTCTTGCTTCCATTACATGTATACTAAATCTAGTACAGATTTTTCTAACAGTGTATCAAGATCATTCCTATATTTTCTATAATGTGAAAAATATAAGGCTTCCAAAAATACATATACTTTTTGTGTTATTTTTATGTAGTTATTTCATATAGAACGCAACCGAGTAACAAAACGATTTTCACATATATGGTGCACAAATATATGAGCTACTATATACATAAAAATCTTCGTGTTACTACATTGCGCTCATGGTAAAAAATAAATAAATAAAATATTATCCAAAATTCAAATTATTTATTTTTTCCTATGAGCGCAATGTAGTAACACGACGATTTTTATGTATATAGTAGCTTATGTATTTGTGCACCATATATGTGAAAATCATTTTCTTACTCGGTTGCGCTCTATACGAAATAAATACATAAAGATTGCAAAAACTACAAAAATGGCGTATTTTTGCAAAACAAGCTAAGTTTAGCGTTTTTTTTTCGCATGAGGGTCCTATCAAGTACCAAAAAAAGTATATGTATTTTTGGAAGCCTTATATTTTTCACATCATAAAAAAAATGAGAATGATCTCAATAATAAACTTTAAAAAATATGATTCAGGGGGGCCGCTAAAGGGCCTTATCGAAATCCCTCCTTTCTAGCTATGTTACCCAAAGATCTAGCTGTTCTAGCTCATTATAACATCTATAAATTTTCGAGCTAATTTAGATAGATTATTTCTAGATGGAAAAATTTAGTTAAAACAGCTACATATTTAGGTAACACAGCTAAACCATTTTTTTCAGTGCCATTTCCCAGGTCATTTCCCGGTTTTTTCCGGTCAAGTTTTTCAATTTTCACGGTCAGCTAAAAGTAACATATTCATATTTTCGACGAAACGCAAACATTTAGTTTAATTCATGACGTTCATTCTGAATATCCTTTAAAACAACACAGCAACAAATTTCAAAATAAATTAATTTTTAAACAAACCCTTAAATTTTCCACTAAAAAAGATCAATTTTTAGCAAAAAATAGAACTGTTAAACTCCTAGTTGAAAAAATTAATTTTCAACAAACAAAAAACGGATTTTTAACAAAATAGTTCAATTTTCAACCTAACTTACGAATTTGCAACTAAAATTATGAATAAATAATTTTCATCTTTCAAATAAAATGATGAATCTTCAACTGGAATAGTTGAATTTTAAAACAAAAAGATGAGTTTTCAACTAAAACAATGAATCTTTAACTGAAATAGTTGAATATTCAACAACAACAAATTAATTTTCACTAAAAAGGATAAATTATCAACCAAAACTTTCAAAATTAAATTTTAAGTTGAAAAAATTAATGTTCAACCAAAGAGATGAATTTTCAACTAAAATTATGGAATATTCGATTGGAATGAGTTAAATTTTCAGTTAAAAAAAGTACTTTCCACAAAAAGATTAACTTTCAAAACAAAACAAAAATACATTTTCAAACAAAGTGATGAATCTTAAAATAAAATAATTTAATTTTTGACCAAAGAGATGAGTTTTTAACCAAGAAAATTAATTTCTACCAAAAAAGATGACTTTTCAACTAAAAAAAAATTATTCTTCAACCAAAAATTGAATAATTAAACTTTTAGTCAAAAAATGATTGTTGCTTTATCAGGGTGGCGATACGGTGGACGATTTAAAATTCCCGGTCATTTCCCGGTTTTCCCCGGTCAAGTTTTTCAATTTTCCCGGTCAACTAAAAGTAACATATTCATATTCGCCGCAAAGCGCAAACATTTATTTTAATTCATGGCGTTCATTCTAAACATCCTTTAACACAAGAGAGAAAAACATTAAAAAATAAATAAATTTTGGAAAAAATACTTAAATTTTCCACTAAAAAATATCAATTGTTTTTATAAAAAATGGAATAGTTCAGTTGAAAAAATTAATTGTAAAAAAAAAGGATTTTCAACAAAATAGCAAAATTCTCAATGAAAGTGATGAATTTTCAAATAAAATTATGAAGTTTCAATGTGAATAGTTGAATTTTAAACCAAAATGATGCAGTTTCAACTAAAATTATGTATAATAAACTAGAATACTTGAATTTTTAACCACAAACATGAATTTTTAAACAGCAAGATTAATTTTCAAACCAAAAGATTAATTTTCTACCAAAAAATACAATTTTTCAACAAAATACATAGATTTTTAATGAAATAGTTGAATTTTCAATTAAAGGAGACAAATTTTCAATCAAATAGTTGAAGTTTGCACTAAAAAAAAATCAATTTTCAACCGAAAATGGAATAGTAACATTTTCAGTTGATAAAATTAATTTTCAACCTAACTGATGAATTTTCAACTAAAATGATGAATCGTCAACTAGAATAGTTGAATTTTTAAACAGAAAAAATTAATATTTACTAAAAAAGTTGAATTATCAACCCAAACATAAATAATTAAATTTTAAGAAAAAAATTATTGATCAATCAAGCAGATGATATTTCAACTAAAACTTATGAAATATTCAATTGAAGTAAGTTAAATTTTAAATTAAAAAAGTTATTTTCAAAAACAAAAGAACTAACCATCAAAAAAATATTTACAGTTTCAAACAAAGCGATGAAATTTCAACTAAAATTGTACATCTTTAACGGAAATAGTTGAATTAAAGATAAATTTTAAACTAAGATGATAAAGCTTTAAATAAAATAATTAAATTTTTGACCAGAAAGATTAATTTCTACCAAAAAATACGAATTTTCATCTAAAAAAGATATTTTTCAACCAAAAATTGAATAATTAAATTTTTTAGTCAAAAAATTAATGTTTAATGAAATAAATGAATTTCTGACTAAAATTATAGAATACTTAATTGAAATTATAGTTATATTTTCAGTTAAAAAAATTAAATTTAAAAAATTTTTAAACATGAAGATTAACTTTTAAAGAAGAAGATAATTTTCAATTTAAAAAAAAATCAATTTTTTAACAAAATACATCAATTTTCAACAAAATAGTTTTAATAAAAAAAGACACAGTTTCACTCAAAGTGTTGAATTTTGAACTAGAAAAGTTCAATTTTCAACAAAAAATGGAACAGTTAAAGTTTCCGTTTAAAAAATTAATTTTTAACCAAATTGATGAATTTTTAACTAAAACGATGAATCTTCAACTTAAATAGTTGGATTTTTTATAGATAAGATGAATTTTCAACCATGAAGATTAATTTTCTACAAAAAAAGACGAATTTTCCACAAAGTACATATATTTTCAAACAAACAGTTTAATTTGTAAATAAAAAATATTAATTTTCAGCCAAATAGTTTAAGTTTCATTAAAAAATATAAATTTAAAAAAAAATAGAATAATTCAAGTTTTAGTTAAAAATCTAATTCTACCCAAAAAAAACGTTATTTCAGTGAAATAGTTAAATTTTCTACTGGAATAGTTACATTTTTAGTTAAAAAAAAAAATAATTTTCAACAAAGTAGTTACATTTTTAATCAGAGATGAACTTTCAATTGAAATATTTCTTCTTTGAAATACTATTTCTACTCTAAAAACTACTTGAAGTATTTTCTATGGAACATTCAAATTGTGACGAATTCTGACTTGGAAAAGTGATTCTGTTAAATTTATTTCTTCTAAATTCGAATTATAATTCTTTAAACAAATTCCCGTTCCATTAAAAAAATTCCCTGTTCCAAGTGAAATTATATTTCTTTACCGAAACTCCCGATCCATCAATTCGATTATCAAACTAAGCCAGCGACAATAATAAATTATGATTTAATTAGAGGAAACCCCGACAATCTGAAAAATCTGCGATAATCTGACAAATCTGCGATAATGAAAATTTAAATTTTTCTGCGATCATAAGTAAATTCCCGGTTTTTGAATTAAATTCCCGGTCTTTTCCCGGTTTCCCGGTCAAGTCGTCACCTTGATCTTATTTCTGATCGACTAGAAACTACAAAGCTTCTGTCTCTGATACGTTTCGCATAATTGTGTTTCTTAAATACAGGTGGTCTCAGCCACAGAGAAAGAAATGGGTGCAAGAAACGTTGCAGGTAATTGGGCATAAATTACCCTTCTGGGTAATTGATAGATGGGCAAACTCGCAGTGGCAAAACAAAGATTCTCCGCTGGACTCCATCAGAGTATCTTTGATTAGCTACGGCGCGTGACCCCTTTATGAGACAATGCAGATGGCTTGTCTCGAGGTAACAACTTTGTAAGGTTGTTGGCTCCTTACCTTTACCTTAACCCTTACCGAACATGGATCTAGTCTCTAGACCAATAGAAACTACAAAGCTTCCGTCTCTGATAGATTTCACATATTGTCTTTCTTAATTACAGGTGGTCTCAGTCACAGAAAAAAACTGGGTGGAAGAAACGTTGCAGGTAATTGGGCAAAACAGGGTAGCGTTCTTCTGGGTTGTTGATAGATGGGCAAACTCGCCGTGGCAAAACAAAGGTTCTCTGCAGGACGCCATCAGACGGCAGTCCAGCGGAGAATCTTTGATTCGCCACGGCGAGTTCACCCTCTATCAATTACCCAGCTAATAGACCTTCTCAGTTAGAGCGGAACCAGACATGGCGACACGAACACCTTCAAAAGTAGATGAGTAGGTTTACCGACATTGAGAAGATTCTATAGCTGTAGTGGTTCGTGTCCGTCCTAAGTTTCTAGAACATTCTTGTTGACGTCATCATGAATCCTACCTTACCGACATTGATACAAGAGGGGCACTGGACCACTTTTACAAGAAGGCTACTGAGCCAAATCTATGTATTTAGATGGGACATACTGGACCACTAATACAAGAGGACTACTGAGCCACTTTTTAAAGTGGTCTAGTCCCCCTGGCTTTGTATCAATGTCGGCAAGGTAGAAATTTACCATGCCGTCATCGAGAATGATTAAGAAAATTAGCACGGACACGAACCACTACAGCTATAGAATCTTCTCGATGTCGGTAAGCTAGGAATCTATAATTAGAACGCAGCCTACTCATCTACTACAACCTGACACACACTCCAACTTTTTCTGAAATTAAAAGGTCTATTGATTCAATTAAAAGCACCCTAGTCTGGTAAATTCTGGAAATCAATTTTAACACAAATCATTTAGATAGATCAAATTGATATTCCGGAACTTATTGCTTCCTTATAGATAATAAATTAGATTAAAAAATTCCTATCTTTATTCAATTAGTGCGCAAAATATGCAGATGTACAAGTGTAATTTGATATGGAGTAAGTATTACATACTGTTTTGTCTATAAATTTTATTTATTTACTTCTCTCTAAATGACAAATTTAGGATAGAGTTAATTAGAAAACAAACTTATAGACAAAACAGAATGCTATACTTAACCCGAATCAAATTTCACTTGCACACCTGCATCTTTTGCGCACTAAATAAATAAAGACAGGCATTTTTTAAATTAAATGTATTACCTATAAGAAAGCAATAAATCATACTTGTTTTTCTCATAACTATACTAATTAAGATAATAAATAACCTTGAAGTTGTTTACGCAAAATTCGTTTCTACCTACTCATCTACTATAACCTGGCATACACTTTAACGTTTTTATGAAATGAAAAGGTCTATTGATTCAATTAAAAGCACCCTAGTCTGGTAAATTCTAGTAATCCATTTAAGCACAAATCATTTAGATAGATAAGGTTGATATTCCGGAAATTCCCTTTTGTTATTTGCTCAGTTTCCGGTGGCCTACCGCAACGGAAAACAAAGGTATATCTAGGATCTATGCTTCGATTGGAATGTCGTGCCGAATTTGTGTGATCTAAACCGATTGCTCAGTTATGCAAACGCTAGATTGCAATGCTTTTTGCAGTCGAGGGTCGACGCTACACTAGACGATTAAAAGCCAGAAGCGGACTGGGATTCGCTAATCGGCTATTCAGGATACTACGCAATTTTGTTGAGAGTTCAAAAGACTGGACAGATTTCAAGGGATTTAAAGAGATTTAAACAAATTTTTAAAGACTGCAAAGGATTTTCTAAACTTTAAAAGGATTTTATAGGATTTAACAAATTTTAGAGTATGGTTAATGATTCCAAGGGACTTCAATAGATATGAACAATTTATAAACATTTTATAATATTTCTATAAATTACAATACATTTGACAGGAAATGAGGGGTTTCATAAGATTTCAAAGAATTGAAAACATTTTGAAATGCTTCAGAAGATTCCACAGGATTTCAAAAATTCAAACTATTTTTCAAAAATTTCAATCTGTTTTAATGAATTTCCGCAATATCAAAGGATTTCGTATGCCTATAAATATTATAAGGGATTTTAAGGTATATCATCAGGTTTTATGTAATTTCAAGAAATTTTATAATATTTATTAATGGATTTCAGAGAATTAATTCACAAGAATTGAGGGATTTCGAAACTTTGAAGAATTTTTCAAATATTTCTAGGTATTTCCACAGATTTTAAGATATTTTAAGAGATTCTAAGGAATTTTCAATAGATTTCGTGAATTTCAAGGGATTTCATCAAAAAATTTAAAGGTTTTAGGGTATTTTAAAAGATTCCAAGGAATTTTCTCAAAGCTTTATAAAATACCAAGGGGTTTTAAAGGCTCTGGATAAGGTATTTTAATGAATTTTCCAAAATCTCAAAGGATTTCAAATGACTTTAAATATTTCAAAAAATTTCAAGGAATATCATCAGTTCTAATTTCACAGAATTAATTTACAAAAATTGAGAAATTTCAGTAGTTCGAGTAGATTTTTAAACCTTTTTAAGGGATTTTAAAAGATTTTAAGGGATTTGAAATATTTTAAGGCATTTTAAAAGATTCAAAGAAACTTTTTCAAGAAATTAAACAAATTTCAAGGAAAATCCAAGGAATTTCCAAGGATTTTAATGAATAAAAAAAATGCACGAGGTTTTAAAGAGTTTCCTACAATTTCGGAAGATTTGAAACCAATTTATCGAATCTATAATGTCTATCTACTATTTTTGACCTTGGAGAGGTAAAAAATCAAGGTCAAATGACCAAAAAACGATCAGATGTAACTTATTGTGTACTTGTTAAAGGGACCTTTAACGCTGAAATTACTCAGAAAACCAGTAAATTAAAAAAAGCTTCTGAGCGCTTTTTAAATAATTGACCTTGACATGACCTTCCACAGGTCTAAATGAAAGATTTAAAAAAAAAAACAATTTTCACGTACGATTTCCCGTTCTTTACGAGTCCGCAGTCTAAAATAAGGAATTTCTATTTTTTTAAATCGTCTTGACCTTTAATTGACCTTGAAAATTGATCTGAAGGTCAAGGCTGACAATGAGGTCAAGGTGGTTCACACTTTTACATTTTGATTACTTTTTAAAGGCATATTAAACGTTTGCTTTACATAGAAAACAACATAAATTCAGAAAAAGGGCATCTGATCATTTTTTGGACATTTGACCTTGTTTTTTGACCTTTCCGTGTTCACAAAAACAAGATTTCCATTGTATTCTTTTGACGTAAAATTTTCCGCTCTATTCAAATCTGCAGTCAAAAATAGGGGTTTCGATTTTAAAAAGTCGTCGTGACATTGAAATGACCTTGAAAAATTGACCTCAAGGTCAAAATAAACGGTACAGTTAAATGGCCCTCTATGTTCTGGTCAACTTTTGTATGAACCGTTTTTTATTTAGATGGGGTCATTTAGAAGATATTTTGATTTATAGATTAAAATGAGTCACCCTGTATAATGTCTATATATAAGCTGCTTCTTTCCTCAGGGAGGGGAAGTGAGGAGAGAGGAATTAGGGAAAGTGATAGTAGGGGAGGGTTCGCAGAGAAGGGGAAGTAGAGGAAGTGACGGGGTGAGAAGAAATGATGGGAGTGTAAATATAGGAAAGAAGGGGGTACGGGGAGCTGGGATGAAGAATTAAGAGGGGGTATGGAAAGTAAAGAGGAGGGGGCAGGGATGAGGAATTAAGAGAAGGGGGTATGAAAGTAAAGAGGAGGGGGTCGGGATTAGGAATTCAGAGGAGGGTGTATGGGAAGTAAAGAGGAGGGAATAAGGATAATGAATTAGGAGAAGGGGGTATGGGAAATAAAGAGGAGGGAATAGGGATGAGGAATTAAGAGGGGGTGTAGAAAGTAAGGAGGTGGTAGGGGAGGGCTTATTAGTGATAGTATGGAAGAAGTATTCGGTGAGAGGAAGTAGGTGGGTGGGAGTAAGAGAAGTGATGGGAAGGGCGAGTAGAGGGGATTGGGTAATAAGATGAGCGGATAGAGTAGAAGAGAGAGGGTGAAAAAGGGAAAGAGAAGATTTGAACAACTTAATTTAAGTTTCAAGGGATTGTATTTAATTTTAAGGAACTGTAAATTTATGAAGTGATTACACAATATTATAAGACTCATCAAGGATTGTATAAGATTTAAGGTATTTTAATAGGATTTCCATGAAATCAATTGGTTTTTAACGTTTATGGTTTCGTAGCCTCGGACAGAAACCCTTATAATTTTGTTCAGATATCCGTTTGTCGAACTTTTTTCCCCCCAAGAGGGAAAGCGAGAGGAGAAGAAGTGATAGTAGGGAAGGAAACGTGGAGAAGAAAAGGTGGTGGAAGTACGGGGAGGGGGCGAGAAGAAGAGAGGGGAGCGTAAATAGGGAAGATAATGGTGGTAGGTGTGGGGAGTAGGGATTAGGAAGGAGAAGTATGAGAAGTAGGGAGGAGGTTGAAGAGGACTTATCAAGTAGAGGAGAACGCGTAAGGGATGTGATGGGGAGGGTTGTGGAAGGGATGGAAGTAGGGTGGAGGAAGGGAGAGCAAGTAGAGGTGGTGGGAGTAAGCGGCGAGTGGGGGGGGGGTGCGAATAAGGTATCATCGGATAGAATAGAAGAGAAGGGCGTATTAAAGAGAGAGGGGAGATTTGAGCGTCTTCATCTTTACTAGGGTAAGAGGATTGAAATTTCGGACTACAATGTCATCAGTCCGTGATTGAATTTCGAAGTAAGAAAGGAAGGAAGGAACCTGTTAAAGTAAGGAAGGAAAGGAGACACGAGGGAGATTTTCCATGGCACACAAAGACCTGCAGAAGTAGCATATCGCTTTACTGTATGTAATCTACAGCCTTGGGCCACATTTGCAACCACCTCTCTCCTCTCCTCTCCTCTCTTCTTTTCTCTGCACCTTCACTGTACTTGCCTATTCGATTCGCACATGGTGCACGCTCAACATGCACACCATCACGACTCGCCTCTATTGATAGTGTGAGTTTCCTGCTTATACCTTATGCACCATGTTACGTTACGTTACGTATTATATCCTATCGTTGCCGTAATCGGCTAACCGCCTGAGCATAGCAAATTCAACCTAAGCGCAAGAGAGGACCTACGCTTGCTTTTATTATCGCGTACAAGATTTCGCCCGCTACCTTTATAGCCAGTACAATTCACCTGACTAATCTTCAAATGAAAATGAAACTTTTGAAATACGGGTACAATCACGAATTACCCTGGTGGAAAACATTTTTACAAGAAAATACAATATTTCTACTACTGTAATTTTTTGTTAAAACTTGTACTTTTTTTGTTAAAAAATGTACAAAATTTAACAAAAAAATACAAATCGCTCATTTTTTCTTGTATTTCCTGGTAAAAAAGTAAAAAAAAAATAAAAAATAAAAATTAAACGTTCGATTGAAACTTTATAAAATATTCTTAATTTTAAAATAATTTCAAAAATTAAACACTCTTATTCAATTTCAAATCCTATTTAAATATTATTTCAAACTAAAATGTTCTATTTTAAACCCATTTAATTTGAAAAAATCTTAATTGAGAAAGACTGAATTATTGGAAATAGAAAGCCTTGAAACGTTAATATTTCAGAGTGTTAAATTTAAACTTTGAACGTTACAATTTTATTTGTTCCATTCAACAAATTTTCAATGTGTAAGTGAAATTATTGAATTTCCATACATAAATAATAATTGAACAATTATAAATTTTGTTTAAATAAAAAAATTGAGTTAGTTTAGGAGATATTCACAAGTTTTGAGATGATTCAAACTTAATTTAAAACTGGAAAAGATTTTGAAAATTAAAAAACTAAATTTAGACTTTTGAAGATTTCAAAATAAAATGTTACGGCTTTTTAAGGATCTTTAGAGGTTTTAAGAAAATAAAAAAATGTTCTCAAGTTTGCTGGGAAAATTTGAAATGATGTTTTATTTAAAAAAATCAATTTTAAGATAATATTTAACAAGATTTAAAAAAAAATGGATTAATAAATGATAATTAAGCAATTATTAATTTGAAAAATAATCCAATAAGTTACAAATATATTTAGAAGTTTTGAAAAGATTCCAAAATAATTTTAAACGTGGAAAAATTACAAAACATTTAAAACACAGTGTAGATTTTTGAAGATTTCGAACACAAAATTTATAAGCTTTTTAGCGTGAATTTCTATTTTTTTAAGTATTTTAACTATACAGTATATAAAAGTTAAAATTTAACATTTTGCAGTTTAACGGCTTTCAATTGAATGAATTTTATTTGAAAAATATTAAAAACTTCCATTTTATAAGCGCAAATTATTGAGCGTTTGAATTAAAAAAATGTTAAGCTTTAATTTTGAAAGTTTAAAATTCAAAAGTATTTCACTTTGAGTGCTTTAATTTGCAGGTCGGTTTTTATAACTTTTAAACAAATAAATTGTTATCTTTAAGAGTTCAAATCTTTTAATTTCAGTGATCGTGAGCAACATTTGAATTTTCGACCAAAAAACAAGACTTTTTAACAAAATAGTTTAATTTTCAATAAAATAATCAAATTTTCAACGAAATACTAGAATTTTTTAGCAAAATAGCTGAATTTTAAACTCAAAATATAATATTAGGCTTTTTAAATAAAAAAAAATGAACTTTCAACCAAAAAGATGCATTTTTAAAAAAATTGTTGAATTTTCAACAAAATAATTAATGTTTCAACCATATAGTAGACTTTAGAATAGTAGAATATTATAGTAGACTTTTCAATTAAAAAGAATTAACTTTCGACCACAAAAAATGAATTTTCAATAAAAACTATGAATTTTCTACTAAAAGATTAATTTTCAATCCAAAAGGACAGACTCTATATCCAACTAGACGAATGTCCAACAAAAAAGTTGCATTTTCGACCAAATAGTAAAATTTTTAACTAAAAGAAATGAATTCTGAACAAAAAATAGAATAGTGGACTTTTCAATTTAGAAGAATTAACATTGAACCAATAATAGTTGATTTTCTTACTGGGTTCTATTGATTCAGTTCTCATTTAAGCAAAAATGGGGGAAAAGGGGCAATTTTCTTGAAAACAGGGGGAAAAGGGGATTTTTTTAAAAGGGAAGAAGAAAGGAATATAGGGAAAGAATTTGTAATTTAATAAACGAATGCAAAAATTCTGAGCAAGGAAGCAACCTTACCGACTTCAAGAACATTCTGCAGCTGAAGTGGTTCGTGTCCGTGCTAAGTTTCTAGAATTTTTTTCGAAGGGACCTGATGACGCCTTACAGTGATACGGCGCAATTATGAGAGACGAATTTGCGTGAAAAATTTCAAGGTTATTATCTTAATTACACATTTCGCGTACACAATTTCAAAATTATATTTTAATTTGTCCTTACATTTTCTACTGCAAATTATGAGAAAAACAAGGACAAATAAAAGTACAACGTTGAAAGTGTTTACGTCAAATGCCTAATTGAGATAATAAATAACCTTGAAGTTGTTTGCACAAATTCGTCTCTCACAATTGCGTAATATCATTTGATGACGTCATCGGGAACATTCTAGAAACTTAGCACGGAAACCAGGCTCGAGATTTTTAAATGCGTTTTTGGTGAACTGGAATTAGAAGACTAACATTTGTCGAAAACATCTCTAGTAGATAAGCAGGGGTTGAAGTGGGTTGTGTCCATGCTAAGTTTCTAGAATGTTCCCATGACGTACGAAACTGTGAGAGACGAATTTGCGTAAATAACTTCAAGGTTATTTATTATCTCAATCAAGCATTTCGCGTAAACACTTTCAAGCATATATTTTGATTCGTCCTTGCATTTTCTACTGCAAATTACGAGCAAAACAAGGACAAATAAAAATACAACGTAGAAAGTGTTTACGCCAAATGCCTAATTGAGATAATAAATATCCTTGAAATTGTTTATGCAAATTCGTTTCTCAGAATTACATAATTTGGTGACGTCACCGGGAACATTCTAGAAACTTAGCATGGACACCAGTCAAGAACCACTTCAGCTGCAGAATCTTCTCAAAGTCGGTAAGGTAGGAATTTGCGCCTAGAATCTAAAAAATCCCTGATTTTCAAAAAAATGCCCGACTTTTTCCGGTGCTCAATATTCTAGGCTAATTGTCGATTTGCCCGGTCAATGACCACACTGCGCCATAATAACATGTTCAGCGCTCAATAATATCTTTATAACATTACTTGAAACCGGTAAAAAGGATGAGACATCGCTTTCTAATCTAAACCGAAATAATTATACATCATTGCTCTAAAAATAAGAGGAAAAAAAAAAACGAAAGGCATTAAATCGTGCATGAAAGCGCGCATGTTTGCTGAAACGACTCGTACCTTTACACGCGGACTTTCGCGTTTTGTTCTGCACTTGGAAGCTGAATGCGCGCATGCAACCAAGTGTAGAGTCGACGACACGCCGATGAGATTTGCGGTTTCGCGGCTAACCGTTCACTGCAAAACAGGGTCAGCAGCCAGCGAGGGAAATAACGGGCTAATCAGCGTCTCGGTAGTATCATAGATCACCACTTGATTGCATCTTGTACGGCTAAATTACTACTTTTCCTGTCTTACAATAAAACCAATAGTTACTCGATTGACCTGGATGGAAATTATTGCTCTTCCTGTATTGGCTCATTAGCCAGCACCATTAATCCATTCATTATTTTACGAGACAGAGTAGTGAGATCAATCAATTTGAGATATACTTCTCCGACCGCAAAACTTTATTTTACGAATTGTCTGATTTTTCCCTGGCTAATGTTTCCAGGGATGACAGCCGCAAAAGCAGCTCAAAAAAGGAGAAATAGGGTAATTTTGTCACGAAAAAGGGGAAAATAGGGGAAAGATTAAACATTTACTTTTACATGTGGAAAATAACAAACAATCTTTTTACAATAAATGTTATATTTTTTGATAATTTTCAATGATTTCTGCCATTTAAGCATTTATTTTTAAAAATTGGATATACTTAGGTCGTTCGGAATCCATTCACAGTGATATAAAAAAAAAAAAATACAATTAGTTAAATACACAATTTTAATATGTTTAACATCTTTCTCATAAATAGTTCTTTCCAAGATTTGTCATTTCTTCCTTCCTATAATTAATACTTTCAATTTTAATTTAAAACTACACTCTACAGTAGAGCGAAGTAAAAATGCTCAAATTAATCGAATCGTTTGAGCTGATAGGGATAGCAATTTGTGGGTCGACATCCAAAACAAAATAATAAAATGTTTCTTTGGTTCAAGCTGAATAAATTTCAGGTCCGACATATTCAACTTTTTTTTAAATTTATGCATATGGCTCAATAAAAAAAACATCTTGTCGCACATTTTCAAAAAATTGTTATTGAGCAAAAAATGTATGTTTAAATTTCGTAATTTTTTATTATGGTTCGCTAGTAAAAGCTGTAAATATAAAAAATTCGTCATAATTTTTGAACCAATTGGAAAAAATTCTTGAATAATTTATTCAAGCGCTATAATTGTTTTAATTATTATTCAATAATGGGTAGACTTACTAATTTCAGAGAATTTTCCGCGTAATTCAAATTTTGTATTTTCAAATATCCTATATTTAAAGAAAAAAGGGGGAAAAGAGGAAATTATTTGAGAATAGGGGAATTTAAAAAAAAAGGAGAAACTAAGAAAAAAAGGGAAAGATTGTGCTCCCTGTAAAAGGATCAAGGATTTTTTTTTCATTCAAGGATAATCCGCTGGACCTTTCGGTTATCCAAACTGGTAATCCGGTGTAATCCGAGCAATCCGTAATCCGGGGTAATTAAAATAATTAAGTAATAAAATCGTTTGCAACTATTTTTTAAAAACATTTGTTGTTTGTTTTAATTAATTTTCCTAACTGAACATTTAACTATTCCATTTTTTGTTAAAAATTGATCTTTTTTAGTTGAAGATTCATGTATTTTGTTGAAAATTCGTCTTTTTCGGTTGAAAATTAATCTTAATCGTTGAAAATTTACGATTTTGCTTGAAGCTTCAACTATTTGGCGAAAAAGTAATTAACTTTGTAGGAAATTCAACAATTTTGTCAAAAAGACATTTTTCTGGTCGAAAATTCAACTATTTTGGTAGAAAATTTAACTACGTTGTTGCATTTTTTTTGGAAAATTAATTTATGTAACTGAAAAACTGTCTTTCTTAGTCGAAAATTCATTTATTTTGTTAAAATAACGCTTTGTTGTAGAAAATTAAAATTTTTGGTTGCAAAATTAACTATTATATTGAAAATTCAAGTATTTTGGTAGAATATTCATTTTCTTGCTTGAAAATTCAGTTTTTTGGTTGAAAATCGAACTATTTTCGTATAAAATTAACCTATTTTGCTGAAAATTCGTTTTCTTTGTGCGAAGATTAATTTTTTAACTGTAAATTTAACTATTTCATTTTTTGTTAAAAATTGATCTTTTTTAGTAGAATGTTCATGTATATTTGTTGAAAATTCGTCTTTTTTGGTTGAAAATTCATGATTTTGCTTGAAACTTCAACTATGTGACCACAAAGTAATCAACTTTGTAGGAAATTCAATAGTTTTGTTAAAAAGTCATTTTTCTGGTTGAAAATTCAACTATTGTGTTGAAAATTCATCTTTTTAGGTTGAAAATTCAACTACATTGTTGAAAATTGTTTTTTTTTTTTTAGTTGAAAATTAATTTCTTTTACTTAAAAATTGCATTTCTTACTCGAAACTATTTTGGTGAAAAATTAACCTATTTTGTTGAAAATTCATTTTCTTTTTAGTTGAAAATTAATTTCTTTTACTTAAAAATTGTATTTCTTACTCGAAAATTCATTTATTTTGTTAAAATATCGCTTTTTCGTAGGAAATAAAAATTTTTTCTTGAAAACTTAACTATTTTATTGAAAATTCAAGTATTTTGATAGAATATTCATTTTCTTCCTTGAAAATTCATCTTTTTGGCTGAAGATCAACTACTTTGGTGAAAAATTAACCTATTTTGTTGAAAATTCATTTTCTTTTGGGTGAAGATTAATTTTTTTAACTACAAATTTAATTATTCCATTTTTGACTGTAAATTTATCTTTTTAGCTGAAAATTCATATTTTTGGTTAAAAAATACTTTTTTGTTTGGAATTTTTTCTTTTTTGGTAGAAAATGAATCTCCTTGGTTAAAAATTCATGTTTTTGGTTGAAAATTTTAATATTTGGTTAAAAATTGATCAACTTTGTTGGAAATTATCCAACTTTGACCAAGTAACTTTTTTTGGTGAAAATTAAACTATTTTGTTGTAAATTATTTATTTTGAAGAATAATTTTTCACGTTTCAAATGTAACTATTTCATTTTTTGTTGAAAGTTTATCTTTTTCAGTTGAAAATTTAACTATTGGTTCAAAATTCATATTTTGCGGTAGAAATTTAATCTTCTTGGTTAGAAATTCATGTTTTTGGTTGAAAATTAAAATATTTCGTTATACATTAATCAACTTTGTTGGAAATTAAAAAATTTTGATAAAGTAACTTTTTTGGTGAAAGTTAAACTATTTTGTTGTAAAGTCTTTATTGTAAAGATTACTTTTTTACGTTTAAAATGTAACTATTCCACTTTTGGTTGAAAGTTTTTCTTTTTTAGGTGAAAATTCAACTATTGGTTGAAAAGTCGTATCTTGCGGTAGAAATAATTCTGGGTTAAAAATTCATGTTTTTGGTTGAAAATTAAAATATTTGGTTAAAAATTAATAAACTTTGTTGAGAATTTGTCATTTTTGGTTTACTTCGACTGTGTTTTTTTATATTTTAAATGAAAATTTGTTTTGGTTGAAACATCAAGTAATACATGTTTCGTTGAAAATTCATCTCTTTTGGTTAACAATTATTCCACTTTGTCGCAAATTCCAGAATTTAACCAAAAAGTCATTTTTCTGGATGAAGATACTTTGTTTTAGTTAAAAATTATTTGCTTTGGTTGAAAATTTATGTATTTTGTTGAAAAATCATTGTTATTTTCGTTGAAAATTTATGTTTTTCCTAAAAACGTAACCTTCTGATATTTTTAAGAACCACATACAATTTTTTTCAAATCCCTTAAAATCGAGTCTTACGGTTTAAATAACCTCATCTATTAAAACATTTTCAAATCGTTTGAAACCCCTTTAATCTTTTTTAGGCTCTACAAAATTCCTTCGATGTTTTAAAAATACCCTAAAATATTTAAAATCCTTTAGAATCTCTTAAAATTATTGAAAACCATATAAAAATTCTTGAAACCTTCTAAAATATCCTAAAATATTTCAAATCCTTTGAAATCCCTAAACTTTTTTAATCTCTTGAAAATTGCTTGGAATTTTAAAAAATATTCTAAAATCTTGCAAATCCTAAACCCGAAAATATTTCAAAAGAATTCAAGAAAATTCAGAATCATGTAAGTTGTAAATCATGTGATCATATTTTCTTTTATCAAAAGAAAAGTGACTAAAAAGTGATTTGAAAAAAAAATAGTGACTAAAAAATGACTGCGTGGCATCCCTGAATTTCCCAATTTATGCAATATTTTTTCTATAAAATCTCTGGCTTGCACTGACCAAAAAAATTCCCTGACTTTTCCCTGATTTCCAGGTTTTCCCTGGTTTGTTTGCGAATTTATTAGTATTTATTATGTTTGAATTTAGTTTGCGAATTTTTGTTTTCCCTAGAAATGCCTTCATGCATGTTGGAAGATTCTTTTTGGGAAAAGCACAATTGCAGCTTGCTAGTTGCAATTGATGTACGTGCCTCCAAGAGATGTAATCTAACGAGAAAGCCTGTACTACACTGTCTAACGGTCTTGTTGAACTAGAATGTCCTCTCATAGATATTCGACACGTTCACTCGCCCTTTCATCGATAACCGCAGCTTTGGTCCTTGTCCGATATGAAATATACATACAAGATACTTCATGATAATTTAACCGCACTCTAAGTCTGATTTATCGTTAGTAAAACGATAACAAATAGTGCCAAAGAGCCAAACAATTGGCATAAAGATATGTTTAATCATTTAAAAAGAATCTACCACGTAAAAAGTTTAAAAAAAGGTTCAAGAATATCTTGAATTTTGTAACTCGACTTCATTTCATATCTCCTAGGAAAATTGTAACAAAAATATGAAATTTATACGAACCATTCTTTAAAGTCTGATCTTTAATTCAAGCCAATATAAGTTAAAAAATATTTAGGGGTTCTCGAGATATGACTGAAAATGTCCAAGCGTGTCTCCTCGCTGGTTACGCCGACTAAAACCTGACGCAGACACGCTTGGACATTTTTAATCATATCTCGAGAACCCGTAAAGATTTTTCAAGTTATATTGGCTTGAATTAAAGATCAGACTTTAAAGACTGTATTGTATAAATTTCAGGGTTTTGCTACAATTTTCCTATGTGATATCATTTGTTGAAGTCGAGGTACAAAGTTCGAGAAATTCTTTACTTTTTACAAAAAGCTTCTCACGTGATATATCCTCTTCCAAAAGTCTAAAATATCTCTGTTAGAGGTCATTCGATGCGGAATTTCATAAGCTTTCCAATTCTTTTTATAACAAGTTTTTCATTTCTGTTTTAAATGAGTTAACACGTTTCAAAGTCAGCAGTGATTTTTCAGGGTGTCTACTCAAATCCTAGAAAAAAATTCCCTGACAATTCCAGGTTTCTACAGGTATCTCAAGTGAGTTTATTATGAATAATTTTTTTTTCTTACTTTCTAGCGATTCAATTAATATGTTTAATTTAGACAGCTTCGAAAAATTATATTACAAGATGTTTTTAAATATGTTAGCACCGTCGATCAATCAAGTAATTAAATAATACTAAAAGATAATTAATTTCTTGAATTTATTCCTAGAGTCCAGGAATTTGATAATAATTCAAACAATTTTTCATTTCATCTTCTAATACTTAAAATTCAGTACATATTTGGGTAAAATTAATATCGGTACTATATTAAACTCGATTTAAACCACTTAAAATTCCTAACTTTTCAAGTAAAAATATTTCATTTTCAACAAGATGATGATGAATCACTGGAATGGATTAATTTTAAACCAATTTTAAAATTTTTTAAAATCAATTTTTAACCAAGAAAAATAATTTCTATCAAAAAAGACGAATTAAAAAAAAATAGTTACAATTTAAAACAAAGTGATTGATTTTCAACTAAAATGATAAATCTTCAGCTGAAATATTTGAATTTTAAAGCCAAAAGATAAATTTTCAACTAAAAATGTCAGATCTTTAACCAAAAAGTTTAACTTTCAACGAAGTAATTAAATTTTCATTCCAATAAAGATTTAAATTTTTAATCAAAAACAGTTGACTTTTCAACATGAGTTGAATTTTCAACTAAGATAAAATTCGCAGTCAAGAGAGCGAAAAAATTTCAAAAAAACTGTTGAATTTGTATGCTAAAAGATGAATTTTTAACCAAAAAAATTAATTTTGTACCAAAAGGAACGAATTCTTCATCAAAATACATTAACTTTCAACCAGATTTTTGAATTTTCAACTGAAAAAGATCAATTTTCAACCAAATTGGAAAATTTGGAAAAAATACTTAAATTTTCCACTAAAAATATCAATTTTTTTTACAATAAGTGGAATAGTTCAGTTGAAAAATTTCATTTTTACAAAAAAAAAACAAAAAAACACGGGTGTTCAACAAAATAGCCAAATTCTCAACCAAAGTGAGGAATTTTCAAATAAAATTATGAATCTTCAACTGGAACACTTGAATTTTCAACCAAAATGATTAATTTTTAGAAAAGAAGATTAATTTTCAAATAAAAAGATTAATTTTCTACCAAAAAATACAATTTTTCAACAAACTGCATGAATTTTAAACAAACTAGTTGAATTTTGAACTACAAAAATAATAATTTTAAACTTCAGTAAAAAAAAATAAATTGTCAACCAAAAATTAAATAATTAAATTTCAAGTTAAAAAATTAAGTTTGAACCTAACAGGTGAATTTTCAACTACAACTATGGAATTTTCAATTGGAATAATTTCAACTTTCAGTTAAAAAAATTACTTTCAACAAAAAAAAAATTAACTTTCAAAAAAACAGTTACATTTTCAAAGAAAGTGATGAATTTTCAAATGAAATTGTAAATATTTAACTGGAATAGTTGACTTTTAAACTAGAAAGATAAATTTTCAACTGAAATAATAAATCTTTAACTAGAACAATTGAATTTTTGACCAGAAAGATTAATTTTTAGCCAAAAAGATTGATTTCTACCAAAAAAAAAAACAAAAAAAATTTCAACTAAAAATTGAATAATTAAATTTTTAGTAAAGAAATTAATGTTCAGCCAAAGAGATTAATGTTTAACTAAAATTATGGAATATTTAACTCGAATTAAAGTTACATTTTCAAATAAAAAAATAATAATTTTCAACCAAAAAACATCAAAAGAAAAAACAAGTTTTGAGTCAAACAGCTAATTTTTCAACCGAAGAAATTAATTTTTAATTAAAACGATGAATATTTAACAAAATACTTGAATTTTTAACCGAAAAGGAGAATTTTTTAACAAGAAGATTAACTTTCAAAGCAAAAGATAATGTTCTACCCCAAAAAATCAATTTTTTAAGAAAATACGAGAATTTTTATCTAAATTTGTTGAATTTTCAATTAAAAAAGACAAATTTCCATCTAAATTTTAGAATTTTGAACTAGGAAAGATTAATTTTCAACTAAAAATAGTACAGTTAAATTTTCAGTTAAAGAAATTAATTTTCAACCAAGCTGATGAATTTTCAACTAAAATGATGAATCTTCAACTGTAATAGTTGAATTTGATGCCAAAAAGATTAATTTTTAAACATAAAGATTAATTTTCTACAAAAAAAGGCAAATTTTTTACAAAGTACACAAACTCTCAAACAAATAGTTGAATTTTCGTCCAAAAAATATAAATTTTAAACCAAATAGTTGAATTTTCACCAAAAAAAGATAAATTTATTTTCCACAAAGTAGTTACATTTTGAACCAGAGATGAATTTTAAATTAAAATGATGAATCTTCAAAAATAAAAAAAAATCTAACAAAAGAGTTTAACTTTTAACCAAGAAGTTGAATTTTTAAATAAAAAAAGATAAATTCACAACAAACTTTGTAACAAAATTTTCTATTATAATTCAGAAAAACTCTAAAAACTACTTGAAGTACTTTCTGTTTTTTTAATTTGGAAGAGGGAACTTTCAAATTGTGACGAATTCTAACTTGGAAGAGGGATTTTTTAAATTCCTTTCTTCTAAATCCGAATTATAATTCTTCAAACATAAAATTCCCATTCTATGTAAAAAATTCCCTGTTCCAAGTGAAATTATATTTCTCTACCAAAACTCCCTGTCCTAAAATAAAAAAGGGTAAATATTTTCTAAAATTGCCTGTTCCAAGTCAGATAAATGAATGAGCGAATAAAACATGATAAATTCATTTGTTGAAAAAATTGAGAAAATTATTGTTTCTGTATGCTTGGGCTATCATCAATTCGATTATAAAACTTAAGTCAGCGAAAAAAATCCCACAGAACAACAAATTTGCAAAAGGTTTTTCTTATAATGGAAAAAAATATAAAAATTGATTCTCTCATAATAGTTAAGTATCTTAAAATATATTCTTAATTTCATATTGCAATAAAAACTCTTTGGATGCATGAAAACAACTGCTAATGTCAACAAAAATCAACAAAAACTCTTGAACAATCATAAATTATAATTCACTTAGAGTAAACTGAGATAATCTGAAAAATCTAAGATCCCCTTCCTTCTCTCTTTCCATATTGTGATTTGATAATAATAAAAATAAAAAAGACGAAAGAAATAAACAAGAGTTCTATGGAATTTGGTTGGTTGGTTGCCTTATCATATTTCTTTCCTCTTTTTTATTTTTGTCCAAAGAAACATATTTTTTTGTTTTTAGTAATTGCAATAGTAGCATTGTGTGGTGCTTGTCCAAATTTGATCGTTGGATTCTTGTTTTACTTTCAGGAATTCTATACATTGACTTTCAGATTTGCTGTGTTTTGAGCAGGAACGTCACAGGATGGATTCATTCATGCTGACATGATAGATACATCGAGTCTTGATTGATTCAAATCGCTCTGCATGTGTATAACAATGTGTCACTCTGCCACAAAACAACAGCTCGTGAAGGAACAATAGCTAGTAATTCCCGATACGAGTCAACTGTGGTAATATGAACTTGATTGTAGAGGAATCGGGATCATGTAGAGACCCCCAAGTCAGAAAGCAAAGGCAATATCAGATCCATCGGAATCAGCTGACAGCCTCTCGTTGAATGTTGAATGATACTGATGCTGCAATACCCACACCCATATGCGACACTTCTCACTTCGTTTTCCATAAACATTTACGTGAAGTGTGTAGAGAACACTTATTACTCAGCTGAGTAATTAGTAATCTGAGCTTTTTACATATACAATCCAGATTATCTCTTAACTCTTCCTTCTAATCAAATTTCCGCTAATTTCTTGCCTCAAAATCAATACTATTCCTTCCCGGAGTGTTTCTATTAAGTACCATCGCTATCATTACATATTTTTATGGTCCCATTTTTACTTCATACTCCCTTTCCCATCCCTATGTCTCAACTCCATATAACCATTTTTAGTAGATAAAACATCCATCATATTAGTCTTCCTAATTTTCCTATCCACTTTATCAGTCCCAAAACTGCAGTTGCTGGTTTTTGCTACTTACCCACCATTGTCTTACCATTTCTATTACTTCTTGTTGAAAACCAATAACCTAAATACTTAAATCTATTAACTATTTCGACCATCCATAATCCATATACAGTAAGGCCAAATTCATAGTAGTCATGTTCATAAATGCAAAAGAGATGCTCTTATGCGCCATTTACTAGTGTCTCACTTGCACTCACGCTTCTCTATGACTACTATGAAGTTGACTTTACGGTATATATTCTCCAGCATTTTACCAAAAAGATGAATTTTGAACAAAGTTGTTTAATTTTCAACCAAACACATGAATTTTCGGCCAAGAAGATCAATGTTCTACAAACAAAGACGAACTTTAAACAAATTACAAGAATTTTCAACCAAATTATTGGATTCTGAAACCAAATAGATGCATTTTCGACCAAGAAGATTAATTTTCTACCAAAACAGACCAATTTTGAACAAATTACATGAAACGATGAATTATCTACCAAAAAGTTGATTTTTCAACCCAAAAATATGATTTTTCAACCAAAAAGTTTAATTTTCAAGCCAAAAAGATTAATTTTCTACAAAACAGTAGAATTTTTAACAAAAATGTTCATTTAAAAGCAAATAGTTGAATTTCCAACCATAATTATGAATCTTTAATTTTAAAAATTAATCTTTGATCGACTTTTCAACCAAAAAAGATGAATTGTCAACAAGGCATGTAACAATTGATATTTGAAACAAAAAATTGCATTTGTAACCAAAAAGGATCAATTTTCAACAAATAAGATTAAATTTCTACCAAGAAAGACGGGTTTTCAATAAAATACATAAATTTTCAACAAAAATGTTGAACTTTGAACTAAAAAAAACATGCATTTTTAACCAAATAGTTAAATTTTTAACTGAAAAAGATCAAGTTTTAACCAAAAATGAAAGAGTTTATTTAGCAGTTTTAAACATTGATTTTCAACCAAACATGAAACGAATTTTCATAAAAATAGTTAAATTTTCAACCATAGAAATGGACCGTTAACTAAACAAATGAATTTTTACCAAAGTAGTTGAACTTTTGATAAAAAAAGATGACTTTTTAACCGGCTTTTCCTGGTAAAAAATTGCAAAATTAATTAATTTTGAAACGAATACCTAAATCCTCAAATTTTTCACTAAAAAATATCAATTTTTTACAAAAAATGGAACAGTTAAACTTTTAGATGAAAAAATTAATTTTCAAAACCAAAAAAAAAACGGACTTTGAAGAAAATAGTTCAATTTTCAACATAACTGATGAATTTTTAACTGGAATAATTAAATTTTAAAATAAAGAGATGAGTTTTCAACTAAAAAAAAAAATATTCAACTGAAAAAAATTATATTTTTAACAACCAAAGAATTAATTTGTACTAAAAACGATAAATTGTCAACCAAAAATTAAATAATTTAATTTTTACTTAAAAAAATTCATGTTCAACCAAACAGATGAATTTTCAACCAGGGAGATTAATTTCTACCAAAAAAGACGAATTTTCAACTAAAAAATATCAATTTTCAACCAAAAATTGAATAATTAAATATTTAGTCAAAAAATGAATGTTCAACCAAAGAGGGCAATTATTAACTAAAATTATGGAACATTCAACTGGAATAATAGTTACATTTTCAGTTAAAATAAGCGATCATTTTCAACAAAAAAAAAATAAATTTTCAACAAAATGGTTAAATTTTCGGCAAAAAAATTCTTTCTCATCCAAAGAAAAAAGAAGTTTTTAATAAAATATAGCTCATATTTCAACCAAAGCAATGAATTTTTAATTAAAATGATGAATCTTCTGACAAAAACATAAATTTTTAACAAAAGAGTTTAAGTTTCAACCAAGTCATTTTATTTCCAACCTAAAAGATGATATTCAAATAAAATTATGAATATTTATTTGCATTTTTAAACGAAAAGAAGAAAAGAAAAAAAGGTAATTTTCTACCAAAAAAAATCGATTTTTAACAAAATATGTGGATTTTCAACGAAATAGTTGAATTTTCAATTAAAAAAGACAAATTTTCATCCAAATTTTTGAATTTTGAACAAGAAAATATCAATTTTCAACCAAAAATGGACATTCAAATTTTCAATTGAAAGAATTAACTTTCAACCAAACTGATGAATTTTCAACTAAAATGATGAATCTTCAACTGGAATAGTTGAATTTTATAACAAAAAGATAAATTTCAACCATAAAAATTAATTTTCTACAAAAAAGGCACATTTTTCACAAAGTACATACATTTTCAAACAACTAGTTTGATTTCTAAATAGAAAATATCAATTTTTAACCAAGTAGTTGAATTTTCATCCAAAAATATATCTTTTCAACCAAAAATAGAATGGTTAAATTTTGTGTTAGAAATCGAATTCTTAACAAACAAACAAAAAACGGATTTTCAGCAGAATAATTCAATTTTCGACTGGAATTGTTAAATTTGTAGTTGAAAAAAAAATTATTTTCAACAAGAGATGAATTTTCAATTAAAATGATGAATCCTATGTCAAAAATTCCCTGTTCCAAGTGAAATAATATTTCTTTACGGAAACTCTGTCCTAAAATAAAAACGATAACTATTTCCTAAATCCGTTTTTTTTTAAATTGTGAAAATGATTGTTTCTGTATGTTTGAAATATCACTAATTCAATGATCAAACTTAACTCAGCGAAAAAAATCGCACAAAGCAAAAAATTACAAAAGGTTTTTCTTACAATGGTAAATAATTAAAATTCAATAATAAATCATGATTTAATTAGTATAAACTGAGATAATCTGAAAAATCTGCGACTGTATATAAAGTAGAAATCACTTTTCTAAATTGATCAGAATTATGAAAATAATGAAAACTTAAATTTTTCTGCGATCAGAAGTAAATTCCCGGTTTTTTAATGAAATTCCCGGTCATTTCTCGGTTTTTCCCCGGCCAAGTCGCCACCCTGATAACGATGGTTCCCAAGCATGAATTGCCAAGTCTTTGACAAAATTTAATGCACACTCTTTGTTCGGTGCGATCCGTCATCCTGAAATTCGACGCGTACGTGGTTAGACGTTTACGCAACTGCGTACCCTAGTCGACCAAAGAGTCGCAGGTCTCCGACACTTAGTAGAGGTCCTCACAGAGGTCCTCCCTAAATGTTAAATGCCCGTTTTTGTCAATAGCACAACTAGGTACAATGTCAGAGCACAAGGTCGGATACTTTCCGGACAGGCTTCGTACAAACGACTTATTTGGCAGAAGAAACTTACTTGCTCCGCAGGATCTAATGGCTGTCCTAGTTCCTGTTGAGAAAATTCTATAAAGACAACAGTTCCATCCCAGGAACAAGCTGCTAATTTCATTCCACAAGGTGACCAACTAGCATCGAGCACCGAATTTGAAAATAATTCGTGAACCACAACTAACGGTCGTTTGAGGCAAGTTAGCCAAACCGAAAGAGATCGATCTCGCGATCCAATTGCGACGCAACAATACTGCTGTGGTTTTGAAGAACCTGGTTGTTTCTTTTGCAGAATATTGCCATTGAATCTCTGAAATAGATAAATGTTAGATATAACCGAAATACAAATGCGGACTAGACACTTGAGACCTGTAAGAGAGCTTTAATTAATTACGTAAGTTCTTACGTAAGTTTCCTCTTTCTAAATATTAAAAAAAATATTCTTATTAATACCTGGCTTGGCTCATACAATTACTTTGTATAGTTTGTATAATATTATACATATTATATCATTATTTGTCTTATTACGTAATATTTCATATTAGATATGTCCAATAATTATAAACCTTTAAAATCCATGTAAATCCCTTAAAATCTCTAAAAATATTAGAAATAGATATTTCTATTTATTATAGAATATTTCGAAATCTTATAAGAAATCTTGAAATCCCTTACAATATATTAAAATCTTTTAAAATATATTAAAATTCATGAAAACCCCATAAAATCGCCAAAACCCTATTATATCTCTTAAAATCCGTCAAAATTCCTCACAATCCTTTGAAATCTTTACAAATCTTTTAAAATACCCATCGTTTGAAATCTCTTTAAATTTCTTTAAAATCTCATTAAAATTACTTGATATCCTTCAAAATACGTGAAAATTTTGGTATCAGAAGAAATCAGTGCTATAATCAGAATCCATTGACTAATTTTTTGTCTCTTAAAATGCGTGAAAACCCTTTGAAACTGTGAAAATCCTTAAAATCGATTAAAATCTTCAAACGCCCATAAAAATATCACATAATCCTTTTAATTTCGTGAAAATCTCTTAAAATCTATTTATAAAAACAGTTCAAATCCAAATCTCGTGAAGTCCCTCACAATACATTAAAATCTATTACAATCTTTAAAAACCATTAAATTCCTCGAAATCTCTTTAAATCCTTTATAATATTCGGAAATCCTTTGAAATGCCGTTATCTCCTAAAAACGGTTCAAATCCTTTGAAATCCAGTCACTTATTTTACAATCACTTAAGATCCATTAAAACCATTTTTTAAAAACCCTTAAAATCTCTCAAAATTGGTTAAAACTCTTGAAATAGAGTGAAATATCGCAAAATCTTACGAGATCCTTTGTAATCTTTGAAATCCCTTTAAAATTAATTGAAATCTTTCAAATCCGTGGGAGTCTTTCCGAATCTCTTGCAATTCCTTACAATATATTAAAATCTTTTAAAAGCCATTGAAATTTCTCGAAATCCCTTGAAATCATTAAATCTTTATTAAGTCTCTTAAAATCCGTTAAAATTCCTTAAAATCCGTTAAAATTCCTTAAAATCCTTTGAAATTCAGTGAAATATTTCGCAATCTTATAAGATTTCTTGAAGTCTATGAAATCCCTTTAAAATCCATTGAAATCTTTCAAATCCGTGGGAATCTTTCCGAATCTCTTCAAATCTCTTAAAATCATCAAAGCCCTATCCTAAAATCCGTTAAAATTCCTTTAAATCCTTTGAAATCTTTACAATCTTTTGAAATTCCCTGAAATCTTTTGAAAATTCCTTCAAAATCTCATTAAAATCCCCTGATATCCTTTAAAATTTGTGCAAATACTTTGCTATCACAAGAAATCCTTTGAAATTCAGTAACTTCTTTTTGAATATCTTTAAATCCCTTAAAAGTTAAAACTCTTTAAAACCTGTGAAAATCCTTGAAATCGCTTGAAATCTTCAAAATCCCATAAAAATATTATATAATTCTTTAAATTCCGTCGAAATCTCTTAAAATCTATTTAAAAAAAAAACAGTTGAAATCCTTGAAATTCCGTAAAATATTTCGAAATCTGATAAGATATCTTGAAATCTTTAAAATACCTTTAAAATTACGTGAAATTTTTAAAATCTGTGTGAATCTTTACGAATCTCTTCAAATCCTTCACAATTTATTGAAATCCATTAATATCTTTTAAAAGCCATTAAAACTCCTCGAAATACCTTAAAATCATCGAAACCCTATTATATCTCTTAAAATCCGTTAAAATTTACTTAAAATCCTTTGAAATATTTACAAATCATTTTAAATCCCCTGAAGTCTTTCGAAATCTCTTTAAATTCATTCGAAATCTCCTTAGAATCTCCAGATGTATTTTAAATTTTATGAAAATACTTTAGTATCACATGAAATCCTTTAGAATCCTTCGAACATATTTTGAAATCTATTCAAATCTCTTGAAACCTTTTGAAATCTGCGAAAATCCTTGAAATCGCTTAAAATCTTCCAAATCCCAAAAAAATCCCCTAGAATCCTTTAAAATCCGTTAAAATCTGATTTAAAAAAAATTGTTAAAATGCTTTTAATTCTGCGAAATATTTCGAAACCTTACGAGATCCCTTGAAATCCATGTAATACATTTAAAATGCACTGAAATCTTAAAAATACGTGAAGGACTTTCCGAATCTTTTGAAATCCCTTACAATAAAAAAAAATATCTCTCAAAATCCGTTAAAATGCCTTGAAACCCCTCAAATATTCTGAAATCTCTTTAAATCCTTTCGAAATCACATTAAAATCCCCTGATATATTTTAAAATTCGTGAAAATACTTTGGTATTACAAGAAATCCTTTAAAATCCTTTGGAATACCGTGAATTATTTTTAAATCTCTTAAAATCCTTTAAAACCTGCGAAAATATTTAAAATCTTCAAACTCCCATAAAAAAACCTTTAATTATTTATTATTATTATATCATTAAGCCGTTTCCCTTTCGGGGTAGGCGTGAATTGCTCGGTGGTAAAGTAGTGATGTGT
>JAABKJ010002336.1:4290-28306 GCA_011634705.1 Andricus grossulariae
TACAGAACTTGCTGAAGATAAGAGACTACTGTTAAAGGGCACATTCGTTTAATAGTCACAAATACCCGTATGATACAAAAAATTTTTAATGATACGTAAAATCCCCTTTTTCACTCAAAATAAAACTACTGAACTGTTATGTTCCTTATAATGTCCATTTTATTTATGTTATTTATTTATGTTTAAAAATTCAAATAATTTATCAGAAGAAATATTTTTATCAGTAGAAAGTGCTGAAGTATTCCAGAGATTTGGTAAAGTTACTTTAAAAAAATTCTTGAACACAAAAGTGGCTACAGAACTTGCTAAAGATAAGAGACTACTGTTAAAGGGCACATTTGCTCAATAGTCACAAATACCCGTATAATACACAAAAATTGTAATAATAAATAAAATCCCCTTGTATACTTAAAATTGAACAACTGAACTGCTGTGTTCCTTATAATGTCCATTTTATTTATGTTATTTATTTATGTTTGACAATTTAAATTATTTATCAGCAGAAATATTTTTATCATTAAAAAGTGCTAAGGTATTCAACAGATTTGGTAAAGCTACTTAAAAAAAATTCTTGAACACGAAAGTGGCTACAGAACTTGCTAAAGATAAGAGACTACTGTTGAAGGTCGCATTTATTTAATAGTCACAAATACCCGTATGATACAAAAAATTTTTGATAATTAATAAAACCTCTTTTTTTACTTAAAATTAAACTACTGAACTGATATGTTCATTATAATGTCCATTTTATTTATGTTATTTATTTACGTTTGCAAATGAAAATTATTCATCAGCAGAAATATTTTTATCATTAAAAAGTGCTGAAGTATTCAACAGATTTGGTAAAGCTACTTAAAAAAAAATTCTTGAACACAAAAGTGGCTACAGAACTTGCTGAAGATAAGAGACTACTGTTAAAGGGCACATTCGTTTAATAGTCACAAATACCCGTATGATACAGAAAATTTTTAATGATACGTAAAATCCCCTTTTTTAATTAAAATGAAACTACTGAACTTCTATGTTCCTTATAATGTCCATTTTATTTATCTTATTTATTCATGTTCAAAACTTCAAATTATTTATCAGCAGAAATATTTTTATCAGTAGAAAGTGCTGAAGTATTCCAGAGATTTGGTAAAGTTACTTAAAAAAAATTCTTGAACACAAAAGTGGCTACAGAACTGGCTAAAGATAAGAGACTACTGTTAAATTGCACATTCGTTTAATAGTCACAAATACCCGTATGGTACAAAAAATTTGTAATAATAAATAAAATCCCCTTATTTATTCAAAATTGGACTACTAAACTGTCATGTTTCCTATAATTTACATTTTAATTTATGTTTACAACTAATTTCCATGCTAGATGCAAATAAAAGCATATGAGAAAAGGAAGATCCAACACCTCTTTCAAAGTGAAGATAGCCTGAATTAGCATATTCTTCAGGAAGCAAATAAATCCCGAAGAATCAGAAAAGTACCTGACTAGTAGTCTTATTCGAGGCTCTTAACGACTCTTAATTAATTGTCCTTGCTTCTTTCCTTTCGTGTGGGCGATTCTTTTAAAAATAGTTGATGTAAGAACTTCTTCCGACGACACCTAACCCGAGCCTCATTAATCTGACTCGATCTTGGGAAGATAAAAGATTGAGCCACAAAAAGCTTATTCAATCCCTTCCAAACCTACGAGATTAACATCTCTAAAGTCATAAATATTGCTGAATGTTTCCCACACTAATTATAATAGTATTATACGTTTTTTTGTGGTCCTCCTTTATGTTGAGAGTGTGTCAAAATAATTTGAACATCTGTATTCAAGCTTCGTTAAGTATACATACTTATGTAATTATTACAATTGAATCATACAATCAGATTTAAATGGAGAGATCATCTCAACTGCTCTGATGATTAATAAAAAATACTTTTTCTGAAAAAATAATTGAAACAACTGCATAAAAGGAGGCTTAAGATTGTCAAAAAATAGGGGAAAGTTAATGTATTGTGATTGTTTATTATTATTATTATTATTATTATTAGTATTATTATGCTGGTTTTATATATCAAATTATCTTTATTATAACTCTGTGATGACCAAACAATAATTTCCATATGATTCCGACACAAGAAAAAAAATGTATAAACATTCATTACCAACAAAAAATTTTGATCCATAATTACTCCATGGAGGGGGGAGAGGTAAATATGGATCAAACTTTGTTTATTATTAACATAGAAGGAGGATTAAAAAAAAGAACTTTACCGGATCTTTATAGGACCGAACAGTGAGATATTCAGTTTAAAAAAATTAATTTTTAAGCAAGAAGATCAATTGCCTACCAAAAAAGACAAATTTCTAAGACGATACATACATTTCCAACCAAATAGTTGAATTTTCAATAAAAAAGATGAATTTGCAATAAAAAATAAAATTCTATTTCCAGTTCAAGAAAATTAATTTTCAGCTGAGAAACAACTTTTCAAGACAATAGTTATATTTTTGACCAAAATAGTTGTATTTTCAACCAAAACGATTGATATTCAAGCAGGAAGATTAATTTTTCACCAATAAACGAATTTTTAACAATTTACAATCATTTTTAACGGAAAAAAATATATTTACACCAAAAATGAAATATTCGAATTTTCAAATACTACAGAAAAAAAATAATTGAAAAATGATTGAAACAGCAAGATTTCAAAAATTAAGAATTTGTTTAGCAATTTACATTTTTCTATTTTATTAGAGCGTTTTACCGAAAATTTACATTTTTAAACAAAAATAATGAGATTTTGAAGTGTTCATGATTTTTTACCATTGTAAGGTTTCGTGATCGTTTTGCTCTAAAATTTTGTATCAAAATAAAATCATTATAGTTCGAACAAAGTTTTTTAATTGTAAAGTTTATAAATATATGAACGTTTTTTTACAGAAAATTGGTCAAATGAAAAAAAAAATTGAAAAAAAAATAATTGACCATTTTTAAACAATTTAAGTTTATGTTAACGTTTTTCGCCGGAAATTGGTTATTTTGAATAAAAATTCTCAGATCATCATTCAGAATCATTTAATTCGCAATTTTTGTTTTTGTTGGCGTTTTATACCAAAAACAACTTTGATAAAAAATTATTGGATTTCAAAAAAGACACAATTTTTTGAAACAATTTGATTATTTATTACGATAGTGTTTTTGTCTCAAATTTTTATTGTTTATTAAAAAATCATTAGATATCAAAGAATCTTTTTGATCTTTTTTTATCTTTTGTCATCTTTTTGATTTAAAATTAAATTTTTTTAGTTGAAACATCAACTATGAAAATTTTCGTTGAAAATTCATATTTTTTGCTTAAAAATTCAACCACTTGGTTAAAAAATTGCTTTGTTAAAATTCATATATTTGGGTGAAGAATTGTCATTTTTGTTGTAAATTCTTCTTTTTGCTTTAAAATTTAACTCTTTTCTCAAATTCGTATTTTTATAGATGAAAATTACTGCATTACTAAATATTTAACTATTCCATTTTTGGTTTGAAATTTATCCTTATTAGTTGAAAATTCATATACTTTGTTGAAAATTAATTTTTTTTCGTTAAAAAGAAATCAATCTTCTTGGTAAAAATTTCATCTTCTTTGGTCAAACATTCAAAAATGTTGTTGAGGATTCGCCTTTTTTGGTTTTTACACAACTGTTTTTTTATTTAAAATTAAAATTTTTTTTGAGTTGAAAAATTATCCACTTGGCTGGAAGGTAAACTACTTTATTGAAAATTATATTTTTTGATTGAAAATTCATCATCTTTGGTTTTAAATTAAACTATTTTTAATTGAAAATTATTTTAATCACTGAATATATAACTATTTCATTTTTGGTTGAAAATTTATCTTGATTAGTTAAAAAATCATCGTTTTTTTGTTGAAAATTCAATTACTTGGTTGAAAGTTAAACTAATATGTTAAAAATTAATTTTTTTGGTGAAGATTCATACTTTTGTTTGAAATTAAAATATTTTAAAATTCAAATTTTTAGTTGAAAATTAATTTTATCCACTGAATATATGACTATTTCATTTTCGGTTGAAAATGTATCTATGTCAGTTTTAAATTTATATATTTTGTTGAAAATTCATCGTTCTTGGTAAAAAATTAATCTTCTTGGTAGAAATTTCATCTGTTTTGGTCGAGAATTCAAGTATTTGTTTGACAATTTTTCTTTTTTTTTGAAAATTCAACTACTTGGTTAAGAGTTGAACTAATTTATTAATATTTTTTTTCTTTTGAAGATTCATGATTTAATTCGAAAATTCATCTCTTTTCTTTAAAATTGAAATATTTGGTTGAAAATTCTAATTGAAAGTTAAAAATTACTTTTATCTACTGAACATATAACTATTTCATTGTTAATTAAAAATTAATTTTTAATAATTGAAAATTCATGTATTTTGTTGAAAATTCGTCTTTTCAGAAAAAAAAATTAATCTTTGCAGAAATTTTATCTGTTTTAGTCGAGGATTCAGCTATTTTGTTGATAATTCTTCTTTTTTGATGGAAAATTCAACTAATTGGTTGAAACCTGGTTAAACTATTTTTTTTAAATATTTTTTTGGTTGAAGATTTATTATTTTATTTGAAAATTCATCTCTTCATTTGAAAATTTGACTTTTTAAATTCGTATTTTCCAATTAAGGACGAATTTTTTAACTGAATATTGAACTATCCTATTTTTTGTTTGCAATTTATATTCTTCGAAAATTCATGTATTTTGTTGAAAATTCGTGTCTTTTTTGTAAAAAATCAATTTTCCCGGTAGAAATTTAATCTCACTTTATTACAAATGCAACCATTCGGTTGAAAATTATTCTGTTTTAGTTGAAGATTCAACTATTTTGTTGAAAACTCATCTAATTGGTTGAAAGCTGAACTACTTTCATCAAGAATTTTGTTGTTGAAAATTCGTCTTTTTTAGTTGAATCCCACTGTTCTTGATTTTAAATTAAAATTCTTTTTGAGTTTTAAAATCAACCACTTGGCCGGAAGTTAGACTACTTTATTGAAAATTAATTTTTTTGTTTTGAAAATTCATCATTTCAGTCGGAAATTCATCCCTTTGGTTTAAAATTGAACTGTGTTGTTGAAGATTCTTATTTTTTAGTTGAGAAATATTTCAACCACTGAATATATTACTATTCCAGTTTTGGTTGAAAATTAATCTTCTTGGTTTTTTGTTGATCTCTTTTCTCTAATAGAAATTTGTAATATTTTATCCCTAGAAAAATTTGAACTATTTATTATTGCAAAAATAACCAAATGGCACTATTCTGTTCGATTTCCACCGGAGCTGAGAGGATCTTTTCTTCCTTCAATACAAATTTGTAATATGCTATTATTACAAAAATGACCAGTTGATCGAAAAAATTTAATATCTTTATCATTCAATTACTGGCTTTAAAATTGAACTAATTTGTTGAAAAATTATTTTTTTGGTTGAAGATTCATCATTTCAAAAATCAGTTCTCAAAGTTAGGTAGAACAACAATCTGATGAATGTAGGTTGTACACATTGAGTTATCTTGCAGGTGGAAAAACATTTAAAATATCTATATTCAAGTTCCTCTAACTATTCCTACTTCTCTAATTATTATAAATAAATCTCAAAATCAGCTCAAAATTACTAAAGCATCCACGAGTTCTCCGAAGACAACAAAAAATGTCTTTTCCTCTAAAAACGAATTGAAACAGTTAGTTAAAACTCTATCTATTCAAAGTACAGTTAAAAATGTGTAAAAGTTGTTTAGGTCGTTTAGACGGCTTCTTGAACAATTTGATGATTGCAGGCACGAAGTGCACGTCGAGTTGACGTGCAAGTGGACACATCCGTGAGTCTGAGAGCACTCGACCCTCTGCAGAGGCTACAAGAAAATTGCATCTTCTGCTATCTTTCAAGTTGAGACGACCAGTCACTTTTTAATATAGACGTCGTACATATCTCGATGGATCGTGTTTATAGATAGACGTGATTGATTACAAAATGAGGAACATGCAGTCGCGTGTGGCAGTCTTATGTATAATTGTCCATATTGTGCAGTTCTGCAATTGTCGGAATACACGTATGTAAGATTAGCGGGATACGACGCGTCTGTAGTTCCCAGGACACAATACATTCTTGGAATGTTTCAAGCTGGCCGATTAAACTACACAGCAGAGAGCACACGTCTCAGTAACGGTCTTCCTCACTATATAAGATAGATCCCACGCTAATAATTCCCTTGGCACAGGTTCAGGATGGTTTCTGTGACAATAGGCTATCTTTTCCGCAGTTACGTTTTTTATACCTCCCCAGGTGGTCATCAACTTCCTGTGAACCTTGAACAAATGATTTGCATCTTCTGAAACTTTTGTTGTTTGTCATAATGTGTTTCGATCCACAAGTAGTTGTTGACAATGGACAATCAGATTAAAATTTCTCAATGTGGTTGATGGTTGTCAATAGCTTGTTTTGCTGAACTATAATCTTCTAGCAAATGATTTATATCTAGTAGAACTTTTGTTAATTATCAGAATGCATCCTCACCCAGAAGAAATTGTTAACAAGTGACAACTAGATTAAAATTTCTCAATGTGTTGAGCTTGATAATTCTCTATTGCTTCCAAATTTTTTATAAAATTTAGGACTAAAGCTGATGCTTTAAAACATAGATAGGCCATCTTTTCTGCAGTTATCTTTCTGATACCTTTCAGGTGGTCAACAACTTCCTGTGAACCTTATGCAAATGATTTGCATCTTGTGAAATTTTTGTTGTTTGTTAAAATGTGTTTCCATCCACAATTAGTTGTTAACGATGAGAAATCAGATTAAAATTTCTCAATGTGATTAATGGTTGTGAATTGCTTGTATCGCTGAACTATAATCTTCTAGAAAATGATTTATATCTAGTTAAACTTTTGTTATTTATCAGAATGCATCCTCACCCAGAAAAAATGGTAAACAAGTGACAACTAGATTAAAATTTCTCAATGTATTGAGCTTAATAATTCTCTATTGCTTCCAAATTTTTTATAAAATTTAGGACAAAACCTGATGCTTTAGAACCTAGATAGGCCATCTTTTCTGCGCTTACCTTCCTCATACCTCTCCAGGTGGTCATCAACTTCCTGTGAACCTCAAACAAATGATTTGCATCTTTTGAAACTTTTGTTGTTTGTCATAATGTGTTTCCATCCACAAGTAGTTGTTGACAATGGACAATCGGATTTAAATTTCTCTATGTAGTTGATGGTTGTCAATTGCTTGTTTCGCTGAACTATAATATTTTAGCAAATGATTTATTTCTAGTAGAACTTTTGTTATTCATCAAAATGCATCTTCAACCAGAAGAAATGGTTAACAAATGTCTAAAGCTGATGCTCTCGAATCTAGTCTAGTGGTCTAATGAAATCCTTTTCTTCTCGGTACTGTAATATTTTCCATTCACAAGCGTAACATATGATTTGTCTAATGAGCTCCAGTTAATAACTTCCTCTCTTATATCTTTTTAATGTACATAAACTGCTTTTATGTTATGTTATTTTGTAAGCCTCCTTGATGCGGACCTTTTTTGTCAACTTTACTTTCATTATCTTCAAGTACCCACATGGTATTTCTTCTTTTCCCATATTGTTCAAGCTTCACAACCAAACAAAGCAACTCTGCAGAAACAATTTGCAGGAAATGATTTATATCTAGTAGAACTTTGTTTATTTAATAAAATACATTTCCAGTCACAATATATTGTTAAAAAATGACAACTAGAATAAAATTGCTCAATGTGGTAGATGGTTGTCAATTGCTTGTTTTGCTCAACCCCATATTGTTCTAACCTTCCAACAGAACAAGGCAGCTCTTTAGAAACAATTTTTAACAAATTATTTGTATCTGGTGAAATTTTTTTATTTATCAAAATGAATTTTCACCAACAAGAAGTTGTTGACAATTCACAGATTGAGATTTCTCACTGTAGTTGATGATTGTCAATTGCTTGTTTCGCTGATGCTTTTAAATTTAGTCTAGTGGTCTGATGAAATTTTCGTCTTCTCTAAACTATGATCTTACGTGCTTCAGTATTCAACTTTCTTTCTTTTATCTCTACATCTATGCGAAATTGAAACTTTATGAACTATTTACCATTTTTAAATAGTTTCTAATTAATAGATTCATAATCAAATGCTCTTATTCAATTTTCAGTCCTATTCCAATTTTTCTAGCTCAGCTGCCCTGAAAACTGTATAATTTCAATTTTATATTATTGCAATTCATAATATGCATTGGTATTTGAAAAACAGTATTTTCATTGTCTTGTTATTATAATTAAAAGAAATTGCGCATTCTACGAAAAAAAATGATTACAACTTTTATTGCATCTTGTGTCGTTTTTCCATAAATTTAATTTGTTTATTTTGAATTATATTTTTTAGGAACCTTTGAATTTTTGACAAAATACATAAATTTTCAACAAACTATTTAAATTTTACCAAAAAAAATTAATTTTGGACTAAGATGAGGAATCTTCAACAAAAAAAATGAATTGTCAACAAAATACATGAATTTTCTACTGAAAAATAATTTTTTAAGAAGAATATTTTCAACCCGAAATGAAATAGATCTTTTTATAGTTGAAAAAATCAAATTTATCCATAACAAAAGAATTTGTAACAAAATAGATTGACTTTCAACCAAATAAATGAATTTTGATCCAAAAAGATTTATTTTTCATCACGAAGATAAATATTCTATCACAAAAGACAATTTTCAAGAAAATATTCTAATATGTAACCAATGAAATGAATTTTCAAATAAAATTAGGAATCTTGAACAAAAAAATTGAATTTCCAATTCAAAATGGAATAGTTATATTCACAATTAAAAAAATTAATTTATAACTATAAAAAATTAATTTTAATAAAAATAGTTTAATTTCTCCACGAAGTAAAGAAATTGTCGAATGTAAAGATAAATTTTCCACCAAGAAGAATAATATTCTACTACAAAAGACACTTTTCAAGAAAATAGTAAAATTTGTAAAAGAAATTAATTTTCAACTGAAATAAGGAATCTTTAACCAAAAAAATGAATTTTCAAGCAAGAAGATTAATTTTCTACAAAAAAGATGAATTTTCAACAAAATACATCAATTTTCAACTAAAAAAGATAAATTTTCAATCCAAAATGTAATAGTTATATTTACAGTTGAAAAAATTAATTTTCAATTATAAAAAAAACAATTTTCAAACAAAATAGTTTAATTTTTAATCAAATGAATGAATTTCCATTCAAAAAGGTTAATTTTTCACCAAGAAGATTAATATTCTACCCCAAAAGATAATTTTCAATAAAATTATTAAATTTTTTACCAAAGAAATGTGAATTTTCCACTAAAATTAGAAATATTTAACCAAAAAGATTAATTTTCAACCAAAAAGATTTCTTTTCTACCAAAAAGCTAAATTTTCAACTAGAAAAGATCAATTTTCAATCCAAAATGAAATATATTGTTATATTTAAAGTTTGAAACATTAATTTTTAAACCTGATGATCGAATTAAAAACAAAACAGTTGAATTTGTCAACATAATAAATTAATTTTAAGCCAAAAAGACGATTTTTTTACCAAGAAGATTATTATTTTACCACACAAGACCAAATTTTTACAAAATAAATGCATTTTCAATTAAAAAAAGTCAATTTTCAGCCCAAAATGAAATGGTTAAATGTTCAGTTAAAAAAATTAATTTTCATCCGATAAAATTGAATTTTCAACAAAATAGTTGAATTTTCTACGAAAAAAGGTTTGTGCTTTAACAAATTAGTTTCACTTTCAACTAAGTAGTTGAATTTTCATCCGAAAAAGTCGAATTTTCAGAAAATTGTTGAGTTTTTAACAAAATAATGAAGTTGTATGTTCAAATTTTTATGTAAATAATTAAAAATCAATCTGCACAATATTTTAATTATTAGAAATACTTACTTTTCAGAACTTCAAATTTTTTTAGGCAATTCAACGTTTTCCTTTCTTTTCAAATACAAGTGAAATTCCACACATGTCAAGTTTTTGAAATTGAATCGAACAGTCATAATAAGACTGCACCCTCAGAAATTGTGAACAATATTTAAGTCCGCGTGATAAAAATGGTAAATTTTCGTTTTTGAGCATGAACAATCAAGACAGAACACAAAAAAAATTATAAAATCAGGACACTGATAAAAAATCAGGACATGTCCTGATAAATCAGAGTGTCTGGTCATCCTAATCCGCACGGTTTTTCTTCTTTCCCTAAATTATTCGAGCTTCACAATCGAACAAAGAAAATCTTGAGAAGCAATGTTTAACAAATGATTAGTACTCAGTGGAATTTTTTTATTTATTAAAATGAATTTCCATCTACAAGAAGTTGTTCACAATTGACAACCAAATTAAAATTTCGCAATGTGGTTGTTTGCCAACTTTGTATCCATACCGTCTTTCCTCTTTCCTCATATTGTTCAAGCTTTACAACCAAACAAAGAAACTCTTTAGAAACAATTTTTAAATAATGATTTGTACCCAGTGGAACTATTGTTATTTATGAAAATGAATTTCCATCTACAAGAAGTTGTTAACAATTTACAACCAAATTAAAATTTCTCAATGTAGTTGATGGTTGCTAATTGCTTGCTTTGCTGATGCTCTCAAATTTAGTCTAGCGGTCTAATGATATTCTTTCCTTCTCTGAACTATAATCTTCTCTATTCTCAAACGTAATGTATGATTTGTCTAACGAACTCATGTATTTAACTTCCTTTCTCCTATATGTTCTATGTACTTTCCAAATTGTTCCTGCTATTATACGTAATCTGTTTTTCTGTTACATTATTTTCAATGCCTCTTTGTTCTTCTTCACAAACAAAAAAGTATTATGGTTGATGGTTGTCAATTGCTAGCAAATTTGTTATCCAATTTAGGACTAAAACTGATCCCCTAGAATTTATGCCAGTTGTCTAATGAAATTGTTTTCTCTTCTGAACTATAATCTTTTCCATTCCCAAACGTAACGTATAATTTGTCTAACGTGATCCAGTATTTAACTTTCTTCCTGCTATCTTATTTATGTACTTTTCAAATCGTCTGCTTTTTTGCTATATTAATTTTAATGTTTTTGACCTTATTGGTCAACTTCACTGTCATTGTCTCAATGTATCCACACGGTATTTCTTCTTTCCCTATATTGTTCAAGCTTCAGAACCGAATAAAGCAACTCTTGAGAAGCAATTTTTAACAAATGATTTGTAACTAGTTGATTTCTTTTATTTGTCAAAATAAATTTTCTTCTACAAGAGGATGTTAACAATTGAGAACCAAATAA
This sequence comes from Andricus grossulariae, assembly GCA_011634705.1. Classification (NCBI taxonomy): domain Eukaryota; kingdom Metazoa; phylum Arthropoda; class Insecta; order Hymenoptera; family Cynipidae; genus Andricus; species Andricus grossulariae. Next base: position 15,663 of record JAABKJ010002336.1, read on the forward strand.
AAATTTGCCAGTGTGGTTGATGGTTGTTAATTGCTTGCTTTGCTGATGTTCTTGAATTTAGTCTATAGGTCTAATGAAATTCTTTTCTTCTCTAAACTATAATCTGTTCGATTTCCAAACGTAATTTATGATTTAGATGATTCAGACAATTAGATGTATGCTTTAATCATTTACATACTTTCTTATATCTTTTTAATGTACTTTCAAGTCATCCCTATTACTATACATAAACTGCTTTTCTGTTATGTTATTTCTTAAGCCTTCCTGACCTTCTTTGTAAACTTTACTTTCATTATCTGTCTGTATCCACATGGTGTTTCTTGTTTTCTCACATTGTTCCAGCTTTACAACCAAACAAAGCAACTCTTCAGAAACCACTTTTCGCATATGATTTAGATCCAGTAGAACTTTTGTTATTTATCAAAATGCATTTCCATCCACAAGAAATTATTAATAAATGACAACTAGATTAAAATTTCTCAATGTGTTAGATGGTTGTCAATTGCTTGTTTTGCTGAACTATAATCTTTTTCATTCCCAAACATAACGTATGATTTGTCTAACGTGATCCAGTATTTAACATCCTTTCTTCTATCTTTTTAATGTACTTTCCAAATCGTCTGCTTTTCTGTTATATTATTTTTGATGCCTTTTTGTTGTTGAACTGATTTTCCAAATTTAGTGCCATTTTCCTAATGTATCCACACGGTCTTTCTTCTTTCCTCATATTGTTCAAGCTTCACAACCGAACAAAACAGCTCTTTGGAAACAATTTTTAACAAATGATTTGTACCTAGTGAATGTTTATTATTTGTCAAAATCAATTTTCATCTACAAACAGTTGTTCACAATTGACAACCAAATTGAAATTTCGCAATGTGGCCAATGTGGTTGATGGTTGTTCATTCCTTGCTTTGCTGATGCTTTTGAAATTAGTCTAGCGGTCTAATGAAATTCTCTTCTTCTCTGAACTATAATCTTCTCTATTCATAAACGTAATTTAACTTCCTTCCTTCTATGTTTTTCATGTACTTCACAAATTATTCCTAATATTATACATAATCTGCTTTTCTGTTACATTATTTTCAATGCCTCTTTGTTCTTGACGTTGTCAACTTTGCTTTCATTATCTTTATGTATCCGTTGGGTCCTACTTCTTCCCTCATATTGTTCAAGCTTCACAAACCAAACAAAGAAACTCTTTAGAAACAATTTTTAACAAATGATTTAAAACTAGTAGAACTTCAGCTAATTCAGAATGCATTCTCTTCCACGAGAATTTTTGAGAAATTGAGAACTTGATAAGAATTTTTTAATGTATTGTAGTTGATAGTTTTGAATTGCTAGCAAACTTTTCATCTAACTTAGCACTAAAGCTGATGCTTTACTTATTAGAATCTAGTCTGGTGGTTTCATGAAATTCATTTCTTCCCTGGACTATAATCTTTTCCATTGACAAACCTAAGGTCTGATTTGTCTAATGAGCTTCAGTCAATAACTTCCTTCCTTATATCTTCCTAATGCACTTTCGAAATTATCCCTATTATTATACAACCAAACAAAGCAGTATCTAGCATAACTTTTGTTATTTATCAAAATGCATTTTCATCCACAAGGAATTGTTAACAAACGACAGACAGATAAAGATTTCTCAATGTATTGTGGTTGATAATTGTCAATTGCTTCCAAATTTTTTCTCAAATTTAGGACTAAGACTGATGCTTTAGAATCTAGTCTAGTAGTCTAATGGAATCATTTTCTTCTCGGCACTACAATATTTTCCATTCACAAACGTAACGTATGATTTATCTAACAAGCTGCTGTTATTAACTTTCTTTCTTATATCTTTTTAATGTTCCTTCTAAATTGTCCGTTTTATTATACATAAACTCCTTTTCTGTTATACTATTTTAAAGCCTCTTTGTTCTTGACCTTATTTGCCGACTTTACTTTCATTATCTTTAAGTATCTACACAGCCTTTCTTCTTTTCTCATATTGTTTAAGCTCCACAACCGAACAAAGCAACTTTCTGAAAACAATTTTTAACAATTTTTTCCTATTCATCATCTATTTACCATCTATTTCTGAAGCTAATATCTTTATTTTCTGCTCAATGTCATTCGCTTCATGCCCTTCTTCCCTAACTTATTCAATCACATCTTCGATAATCTAAAGAAAATATTTTCACTTAAAACCATTTGGTTGACTTTATTCAGTTGATGCAAAGAGAAATTTGTATAAAAAGACTATATGAGATGGTACCATCAAACGGGGTAATTTTGGTCATGTGGGGTAAATTCGCACATTCCTCAGTTGATATTTTGAATTAATTAAGGTGGTTTTGACCCGAATCTAGAAACAATCAAGGCTTGAACTGATTCCAGATTCAGCTTGAAACCACCTTAAGGAATTCAAACTATCAATTTAGAAATGTGCGAATTTACCCCACATGTCTGAAATTGCCCCGTTTGATGGTAGTGTGTTATTTATTTTGAATCTGGGATAAATCAACTAATGTGAAAAGTCAAAAGATATATTCCTACGACTGCCAGACGATTCAAAAGTTTTATTAAAGAAAGTTTCGGATAAAACTTATTTTTAGATTTTGATACCAGCCTGGTCTTATCATCACACCTTGCCTATTTATATTTACCTATTTAAATTCGTAAAAAATTAATTCTTGGTTCATATTTGTATCATTATCATCAATAATTATTTATTATAATGAACAAATATTCACTATTATTAATTTTTATTATCATGAACAATTATTTTTATCAACAATCTTTACAATTATCCATATTCAAAGAAATTTTAGTCAAGCGAACAAGATTCATGTTAGGCCATTCAGCCTGGTTTTCTTCAATCGGACAAGGACCAAAAATAAAATTTTAAAGATTCTGAAAGGTGTTAAGGTAATACGAAAATCTTAAGATTCCTGGAAAAATTTTTAATCAAATTTTATTTGGAAACATTAATTAGAAAGAAAATATAATAACAATTCAAAAAATTTATGAAACTGTCAAGAAAAATCTGCAAAATTTTAAGGAAATTTGTTCAATTTCGAAAGATTTTTCAAAATCAAAAAAAAAATTCGAGTCAGTTCAAAAGATATTTAGTAATTTAAGAAGTTTGAAGTACATTACAAATATTTTGAAACTTTCAAAGATTTTCGAAAATTTATCAAATACTTTTCAATTTCTTTCCACCTTCTAAAAGTTCTGAAGTAACTTTTAATTTGACTCGAATTTTCTCTAAAATTTTGTAAAATCCGGCAACATAAAAATCATATTTTTGAAAATACTTGAAATCTTTAAAAATCTCTTTGTATTTAATCAAGAATCTTCATTAAATAAACTTGCAGAATAAATAGATTTTCGCCTTAAATTTTAATTTGGTTGAATTTTTTTCCATTGGACTGAAAAATCTTTTTGGTTGAAGATTTGCCTTTTTATTTGGAAAATTCATCCCTTTTTGTAAAAATTTGATCTTTTTTGTTTAAATATACAATTTTTCGGTTAAAAATACAACTGGTTTTCATTTAAAATTAAAATATTTTTCCGTTGAAATATCAACTATAACCTTTTTTGTTAAACTTTCAATTCTTCCTGATTATAAATTCAACTATTTGCTTGAAAATTGAACTACTTTGTTAAAAAATTAATTTTTGTTTTTGTTGAAGATTCAGAATTTATATTTTTAAATCCGTCTCTTCGGTTAAGGTGCAACTACTTTATTGAAAATTCACATGTGTTATTGAAAATTTGTCTTTTTCACAGAAAATTAATTTCCTTTATGGAAAATTAATTTTTTGGTCAAAAACTCAACTATTTATTTGAAAAAAAAACTTTTTTTTTAATTCATATTTTCGGGAGGGGGGGCGGAATAAATATTTCGATCGAAAAATCTTGTTTTTTGGAAAAAATTTCATCTGTTTTAGAAAAAAATGTAGGTGACTGAAAATTAATCTTTTTGGTTGAGGATTCACCTGTTTCGTTGAAAATTCGTATTTTTTGGTTTAATTCAACTTTATTTTATTTGAAATTAAAATTTTTGGTAGAAATACTGATTAAGTACTACATTTTTTTGTTTAAAATTTGCCTTTTCTGATTAAAAATGAAACTATTTGGTTGAAAATGAACTAGTTTGTTAAAACATAATTTTTGTTGTTGAAGATTCATTATTTTTATTTTAAAATTCATTTCTTCGGTTAAAAATGTAACTATTTTGTTGGATATTTATATTTTTTGTTGAAAACTCGTCTTTTTGAAGGAAAAATCTTCTTTTTTTTTTAATTCATTTTTGTGATTGAAAATTTCACTGTTTAGTTGAAAATTAACTTCTTTGTTGAAGAATCTTCTTGATTGAAAATTAATTTTTTTTTCATCCAAAATTCAAATGTTTTGATCGAAAATTCGTCTCTTTTGAAACAAATTAATTGTGGTTTGTGACAAAATTTAGGTCATAAAAAATTAATCTTTTTGGTTGAGGATTCACCTGTTTGGTTGGAAATTCGTATTTTTTGGATTAATTAAACTTCATTTTACTTGAAATTAAAATCTTCTTCGACTTAAATACCGATTACGTACCATATTTTTTGTTTAAAATTCGTCCTTTCAAATTAAAAATCAAACCATTTGGTTAAAATGAACTACTTCTTTAAAAAATTCATTTTTCGGTTGAAGATTCATCATTTTATTTTGAAATCCATCTCTTCGGTTGAAAATGTAACTATTTTGTTGAAAATTTATATTTGTTGTTGAAAATTCGTCCTTTTGACAGAAAATAAATCTTTTTGATTGAAAATTCATTTTTTGGTCCAAAATTCAACTGTTTATTTGAAAAATAAAATTTTTTTCAATTCATATTTTTCGTGGGAAAAATGAACTATTTTGATCGAAAAATCGTGTCTTTTGGAAAGAATTTCATATGTTGAAAAAAAAATGAGCTGTTTTAAAATCAATCTTTTTGGTTAAGGATTTACCTGTTTGGTTGAAAATTCGTATTTTTTAGATGAATTTATCTTTTTTTTTGGAAAGTAAAATCTTCTTTGGTTGAAATACCGATTTACTATTACATTTTTTGTTGAGAATTCTTCTTTTCTGATTAAAAATTAAACTATTTGGTTAAAAATGAAATATCTTGTTGAAAAATAATTTTTTTTTTGGTTGAAGATTCATTTTTGTGGTTGAAAATTTCACTGTTTAGTTGAAAATTAACTTTTTCGTTGAAGATTCATATTTTCGGGTTAAAAATTTGGACTGTTTTAATCACAAATTCGTCTTTATTGACAACATTTCATCTGTTTTGGAAAAAAATAGCTTATTGAAAATTAACCTATTTGGTTGAGGATTCATCTATTTTGTTGAAAATTTGTATTTTTTTGGACAAATTTATTTTATTTGAAATAAAATCTTTTTTGGTGAAATGCCGATTTACTATTACATTTTTTGTTAAGAATTCGTCTTTTCCGATTGAAAATTAAACTATTTGGTTAAAAATGAACATTTTTGTTGAAATTTTGAGTTGAAATATCTGAAAACTTGAAAAATATTTCCTAATTTTCACAAGAATCTTAGAAAAATCGTATTTATATAACAATCAAATCGAGCAAAGAAATAAACCTAAATAATAAATAGTTATTCGAAATTAATTGTTTTTATAACAATTTATTTTTCCCTCAAATTGAAAAACTACTACTATAAAATGACTTTTGGAAAATTTGGAACCATTATTATTTTTTCCTGAGATTTACTCGCTAAGCTATCGCAATAATTAATTAAAGCATGAAATAATCAACCAAAAATTAAAATTACATTACGCCATGTCCTTTTTTGCACTGTTAAAAGCTAATTTAAAAATATTTTCTGAACATAGCGTACTATAAATAAAATAAAAAATCAATTTTTTAAATCTCGTATCGCGTTATGTCCAAAACTAATTTTTCACATCAGCTAAAACACATTCATGATAATATTAAAATTTGTCTTACTATGTTCTTGATCAAACTAAATAAACTAGACACAGTGAATTAAACTAAATATTTTCATTATTATTGAATAATAATTAAAAATAATTGATTAAATCAAATTAATTGACGTTAAACTCTGAACCTAATTTTATTAGTTTATCAGTTGATGGACATGGTCTACATAGTGATTTTAGACTTGTTTGTGGAACAGAAAATTATCATTCGTTCCAATCAGGTAGTTTTTACGAGATTTTCACCCTCGATAGTTTGCTGAACGACTCCTTGAAATCAGTACCTTGTAACACTCGTGCCTCAGGCAGGGCCTGACGATCAATGTCATTGCAAATGGCTGAGCAATGATGCATTCAATGCGGTAAAAACAGAGACAGACCTAACGAGCCGCGAACAAGCTTGAAATCAGGATTGAGCCGGCTCCTGCGGCTCTGCTACAACACGTAACGATTCGATAACTTCCGAACCCAACCCACGCCCCACTGCGCCACGCCGCTCTGCCCCACGCCCCGCCGCTCTGATCCACGCCCCGCCGCTCTGATCCACGCCTCACCGCTCTACCCCACGCCACGCCGCTCTAGCCCACGCCACCGAGCAGCGTGTCGCATCTGTTAACCTGTATTTATTTGTTTATCATCCTCAACCAATCTCACATGCATTTGATAACGCTAATGAGTTAAACACTCCACGTATAATGACAGGAAATACTTTTATTATCATTTTTGTTAAGCATGCTTTTGCTTTCTTTCTTGCCTTTCCTCATCATGATAAGGGAAGATCCATTAATTACATGAGGATGATTTCTGAAATTTTAGATTAGATTTTGAACAAAATATTGGAATTTTCAGCCGAAAAAGATTTTCTACCTAAAGAGATGAATTTTCAAGAAAAAATTAATTGTTAATAAAATAATTGCATTAACAACCAAGTAGTTGAATTTTGAAGCAAAAGAATCGAGTTTTAAACCAACTAGTTGAAATTTCTAACAAAAAGGATGAAATTGAACAAAATAGTTGAATTTTTAATCGAGGAAGATGCATTTTCAACCAAATTTTAGAATTTTAAACAACGAAAAAGAGTTTGAAATTCAACCAAAAATAGTTGAATTTTCGAAAAAAAGGGCTTTTTAAAAGACTATTAAATTTTTAACATAACAGGTAATGTTTAACAAATAAAAATGACTTTTCTGCCATTAAAGATGAATTTTTTTTATTAAAAGACGAATTTTCAACCAGTTGAAATAAACGAATTTTTGAAAAAAAAATAGTTGAATCCTTAACCAAACAGATGAATTTTCAATGAAAAAAGATGAATTTTAAGCCAAATAGTTTAATTTTGAACTGAAAGGAAAAACATTTTGTGAGCCTGAACTGGAATTGTCAAATTTTCAGTTTCAAAAATTAATTTTCATAAAAAGTTGAATCCTCAACCAAAAAGATGAATTTTCAATTAAAAAAATTAATTTTCTAATCATAAAGACGAATCTGCAACAAAACACGTGAATTTCTAACCAAATAGTTGAAATTTTAATTTCTAAACGATAAATTTCTAACAAAAAATGGAATAGTTAAATTTCCACATACAAAAATTAATTTCCAACCGAAAAAAAAAAGAATTTTCTACAAAAAAAGTTACATTTTCAACCAAAAAAAGAGAGGCTTTTTTACCCAAGTAGTTAAATTTCCAACAAGAAAGATGAATTTTCTAAAAGAAGATTGATTCAAATCAGTTAATTTTTCGACCCAAAAATATAATTTTAAATCAAAAAAAGTAATTGTGCATCAAATAGTTTACGTTTTCACCAAATAGTTACATTTTCAATCAAAAATAACAGTTTTCCGTAAAAAAAAATTATTTTTCAACGAAATAAATAAATTTTTATTTAAAATAATGAATCTGCAACGAAAAAATACATTTTTGAAAAAGTAGTTTAACTTTAAACCAAGTATTTCATTTTTCTACCAAAAAAGTTGAATTCTTAAAGAAACATATAATTTTTAATATTTCAACTAAAAAAGGTTTCAATTTGAAATAAAAAACAGTTGAAATCAAACAAAAAAGATGAATTTTCAACAAAATAGTTAAATCTAAAAAAACGATTTCTATTTCAACCAAACATTTTCATTCCTAAGAAAAAAATGATAAATCTTTAAGCAAGAATATTAATTTTCTGCAAAAAAAAAACGAATTTTCAACTACTTGATTTAAAGTTAAACTAATTCCTTAACAACTGATTTTTATGTTTAAAGAATTATCTTTTTGGTAGAAATTTTATCAATTTTCTTGAAAAATATTTTTTTTCGGTTGAAAATTAATTTTTTTAACTGAAAATTTAAGCGTACCATTTTCTTGAAGAAAATTTATTTTTTTAGTTCAAAATTTAACTATTTTGCGGAAAATTCATCTCTTTTAGTTGAAAATTTGAGTACGTGGTTGGAAATTCCTGTATTTTATTGATAATTCATCTTTTTTTGTACAAAAATTAATTTTCTTAAATAAAAAAAATGTATTGTTGAAAATTCAACTCTTTGGTTGAATGTTGAATTATCTTTGCTGAAAATTCATTCTTTTGTTTGATTGAGAATTAATTTTCTTCACTATAAATTTAATTGTTACTATTCCATTTTTGGTTTAAATTTTTTATTTTGAATTGAGAATTAATCTTTTATGGTTGGAAAATAATGTATTTTTGTTGAGGTTTCAACAATTTTGTTGAAAATTCGTCTTTTTTGGTTGAATTCAATTTTTTTTATTCAAAGTTAAAATCTGTTTTTTTTTTTAATATTAACTATTACATGCTTCGATAAGAATTTATTCTTTTTATTTCAAAAATAAACTACATACTTGATATAAAGTTGAACTACTTTGTAAAAAATTATTATTATTTCGTTGAAAATTCAACTATTTGGTCGTAAATTAACTTTTTTGTTGAAAATTCATATTTTCCGATTGAAAATTCAAAAATTTGATAGAAAATTAAACTATTTGGTTAAAAGGGAAACTATTTATTTCAAAATTTACCTATTTTTTTAATTCATTCTTTTTTGTCAGAAATTAATTTTTTAAGTGAATTATTATAAACGAAAATTATTATAAACGATGTAAAATTTTACTTTGGATTCCTAGTAGAAATTTTTTAATGATTCATCCAATACCTTAGGAATGTTCAAAAATCGAAATCATAAAATATAAAAAATTATTCAAAAAATCCTTAAAATTACTTTCGGATTTTCTCCGAAATTTATAGAGAAAAAAGCATTTTTTTATAAACTCTTTAAAATTAAATAAGACATCTTTGGACATCTGAAAATTATGATTCAAAGTTTTTCACTTGAAACTTTTTCTTTTTTTAATTTGTGCGAATTAAGATTTTATTGTGATTATGATAAAATATTATGCTCTTGTATTTTTTCTTATATATTTTTTTTTGGCGAATAAAAAGACAAAAAATTTCAAGATTTGCAAATGTAGGAAAAATAAATTTGTACTGAAATCACAAATAATTTGTAGGTTCCTATTTTATTTGAAACTGAGGTTTATCTTGAAGTCAAATTTCCACTTATTAAATAAAAATCATATTTTTAATTAAACATTAAAATAAGTTAAAAACCTTTTTATTGTAAAAGTCTCAAGTAAACTTTTCATATTATTTCCACATTTTTAAATTGAATAGGTAGAAAAATGTGCTTTTTCAGAAATTTGGTTGATTATAAATGAAAAGAATCTCTTTGGCCTCCGAAAATTATTATAACAAATTTTGTAGTTGAAAATTTATAATTTTCAGAACTCTATGCAAATTTGAATTTCATTCTAATATGCTAAAATATTTAATTTTCAACATAGTATAATTCATAAAACTTTATAGATTAGTTTAAATATTGAAAATATAGTTTTTAATTTTAATACAGTTTATAAAAAACATATTTTTTAAAGCTAAGACAATTTCACAAATTTATAAGCATTTTAAAAAATCGGACTCTCTATGTGTTCAATGAAATGTGCAATTTTTTTTAAGATTGCATTTTAAGAAATTTGTTTTAACCAACATTGACTAATTTGATAACTATATTTAAAGATTGTTTAATTATTTTCAACGAATCTTTTTCCCGAGAAAATAAACCATGATTTATTAAAATTTAACAATTTCAAAAAATTGTTTAGATGCGATAGTAAGAAAAAAATCATTTAAAAGAAATATATTTTTAAACAATTATTTTCTGCGAGTTTAAAATTTTTTTTATAAAAAAGAATGTTTTTTCATAAGACATGACTCATAACTTTAGTTTAATTTTTCAAATTATAGAAAATTTTTTAAGATTAAAAATTTTTTTTAAATAATTCAAAATCCATTAGGTACATAAAGCAACAATTAATCCGAGTGGAATTAATCTCACGGTATCAAGTTGTAACGGCGCTCATTCACTGCCTTTTTGTTCTCATTTTTCCCGTTAGATCATGTACTCATACATTATTTTCTTAAATGCTTGTCAGATTTTAACTAGCATAATTTACTTTTTTCAGGAATTTTTTATTTACCTAATTTGATTTTTATTTTTTCCAAAATTGAAAGAAAGCATTATCTTTAATTTCGAAGAGCGTAATTACAGGTTTCAAGAAATTTCAAAAGGATTTGAATGATTTTATGAAATAAAAAAATATATATAAAGTTTTGAATAATTTCAAGGGATTTCATAAGATTTTGATTATTTTAAGGGATTTCAAAGAATTTTAATTATTTTAGGGGTATTTTTAAAAAATTTCAACGAATTTTCAAGTAAGTTCGAGAAATTTTCAAGAGCTTTGAAAAGTTTGAAGGGATTTTAGGAAATTTTCAAGGTTCTGCAATATTTTTGGGTATTTTGAAAGATTCCAGAGAATTTTCAATTTTTTACAGTAATTTAATGCGATTTTACGAATTTGAAATATTTAATATTATTTTAGAAGATTCCAGTGTATTTCTAATAAATTTAAATAATTTGAAGGTATTCCAAAATATTTTAACGACGTAAGGGTATTTTTAAAACTTCCAAGGAATTTTTAATAAGCTTTGAAATTGTCAAAATTTCAAAATTTTTCAAAGCACGTATTTGAAATATTTTAGGGTATTTTAAAAGATTCCAAGAGGTATAATGAAATTTCCAATGATTTTAAAGGATTTGAAATATTTTAGTGTACTTTAAAAAGATGCCAAGGAATTTTTGTCTAGGTTTTAATCACTTGAAGGGATTCTAAATGATTTTAATTATTTCAGGGTATTTTTCGAAATTCCAAGAATTTTTGAGAGCATTGAAAAATTTCAAAGGATTTGAAATATTTCAGGTTATTTTGAAAAATTATAATAAATTTATAATATATTTGAATAATTTGAAAGTATTCTAAAGAATTTTAAATGACTGCAAGTCATTTTCGAAAGATAGGACAATTTTCAAGGAATTTCAAAGGATCTGAATGATTTAAAAGATTTTAGAGTATATTCAAAAAATTACGAAAAATTTTCATGAGATTTAAAAACTTTCAAGGCATTTTAAAACATTTTAATGGATTTGAAATATTTTAGGGTATTTCAAAATATTTCTAGGAACTTTTTCTAAGTTTCAATTAGTTGAACGGATTCCAAAGAATTTGAAATATTTAAGGAAGTTTTGGAATATCGCCAAATATTTCAATGATTTTAAGGAATTTTAAATGATTTGAAAGTTTTTAGGATATTTTTTAAAAACATTTCAAGAAGCTTCCAGGAGCTTTCAAATATTTCAAGGAATTTCCGAAAAATTTTAAATATCTGAAATATTTTAGGGTATTTTAAAGGATTTCAAGGAATTTCAATTGACTATAGTAATTTAATAGGATTTTAAAGGATTTGAATTACTCCAGGATATTTTTTTTCATTCCAGAGAATTTAAAAACAATTTTAATATTTAAGGGTATTTTGAAGGATTTCAAGGAACTTCAATTGATCTTAGGAATTTAATGAGATTTTGAAGGATTTGAAAGATTTTAGGATATTTTTTCAAATTCCAGAGAATTATAAAAAATTTCAAAAGATTTTTAATATCTTAGGGTATCTTTAAGGATTTCAAGGAATTTTATTTGACCATAGTAATTCAATGGGATTTCAAAGGATCTGAATTTCTCCAGGCTATTGTTTTAAATTCCAAAAGAATTTTAAAAAATTTCGGAAATATTTCAATATTTTAGGGTATTTTGAAGGATTTCAAGGAATTTCAAATGATCTTAGAAATTCAATGAGATTTTAAAGGATTTGAAATATTCTAGGATATTTTTTACAAAAATTGCAAGGAGCTTCCAGGAGCTTTCAAATATTTCAAGGAATTTCACAAATTTCAAAAGATCTGAAATATTTTAGGGTATTTTAAAGGATTTCAAGGAATTTCAATTGACTATAGTAATTAATAAGATTTTAAAGAATTTGAATTATTCCAGGATATTTTTTTTTATTCCAGAGAATTTTTGAAAAAATTTAATATTTTAGGGTATTTTAAAGGATTTCAAGGAATTTCGAATGATCTTGAGAATTCAATGAGATTTTAAAGGATTTGAAAGATTTTAGGATATTTTTTACAAAATTGCAAGGAGCTTCCAGGAGCTTTCAAATATTTCAAGGAATTTCACAAATTTCAAAAGATCTGAAATATTTTA
>JAABKJ010002337.1:0-28304 GCA_011634705.1 Andricus grossulariae
CCCCCGAAATAAGTAACGTAGTCCAAAATTCTCTTTAAACGGTGAAAGTTGGGTCACTTTTAATAAAAATAGGTGAATAATAGGGATATAGATTCTCTTGAATTCAATATGAATCGCTCTAAATTCCTAGCTTTCAAGTAGAAAGAAAAGTTTTGAGTTTTTGACAAAATAGTGAAATTTTTAACCAGAAAAGATTTTCTATTAAAAGAGATTTTCAACTGACTAATCGAATTTTCAAACAAAAAATATTAAAATTCAATCAAAAAGTGCTGCTAAATTTTCAAGGCAAAAAGACGAATTTTTTAGAAGATTGTTGAATTTTGAACAAAAAAGTTAAATTTTAAATGAGAAAGCTCAAATTTCAACCAAGAAAGATGACTTTCTTATCATAAAAGATGAATTTTCAATTCAAAAGGACGAATTTTTAATAAAATAGTTGAATTTTGGACCAAAAAATATGACTTTATGAAAATCGTTCAATTTTCAACATCCAAAGATGCATTTTCAACATCCAAAGATGCATTTTCAACTAACTAATCGAATTTTCAAACAAAAAATATTAAAATTCAATCAAAAAGAGCTAAATTTTTAAGTCAAAAAGACGAATTTTTCAGAAGATTGTTAAATTTTTAACAAAAAAGTTAAATTTTAAACGAGAAAGATGTAATTTCAATCAAGAAAGATGACTTTTCTACCATGATAGATGAATTTTCAATTCAACGGGACGAATTTTCAATAAAATAGTTGAATTTCAGACCAAAAAGATGACTTTGTCAAATTCGTTGCATTTTTAACAACCAAAGATACATTTTCAACCCAATAATCGAATTTTCAAACAAATCATATTAAAATTCAATAAAAAGCAGTTAAATTTTTATGCAAAAAAAAAGAATTTTTCAGAAGATTGTTAAATTTTCAACAAAAAAGTTAAATTTTCAACAAGAAAGATAAAATTTCAACCAAAAAAGATGACTTTTCTATCATAAAGGATGAATTTTCAATTCAAAAGGACGAATTTTTAATAAAACAGTTGAATTTGGGACCAAAAAAGATGACTTTCTGAAATTCGTTGAATTATCAACAGCCAAAGACAAATTTTCAACCAAATAATAGAATTTTTAAACAAAAATGTATAAAAATCAATGAAAAACAGTTAAATTTTCGAGCCACAAAGACGCATGTTTCAGAAGATTGTTAAATTTTCAACAAAAAAGTTAATTTTCAAACAAGAAAGATAAATTTTCAAGCAAGAAAGATGACTTTTCTACCAAAAAAGATGAATTTTCAATCCAAAAGGATGAATTTTTAATAAAACAGTTGAATTTTGGACCAAAAATGATGACTTTATCAAAATTGTTGATTTTTCAACCCCCAAATATGCATTTTCAACTGAGTGATTGAATTATCAAACAAAGAATACAAAATTTCAATCAAAAATAGTTGAATTTTCAAGCCAAAAGGACGATGTTTTTAGAAGATAGTTGATTTTTCAACAAAAATGTGTATTTTTAACCAAGTGAGATAAATTTTAAACCAAATTGTTGAATTTTCAACTGAAAAGATATTTTCTCAACCGTAAATATAATCTTCAACTTATCCGCTTAAAAAATTAATTTTCAAAAACAAAAATAGCGAATTTTCAACTAGTTGATTCACCCAAAAAATACGAATTTTTAACAAAACAGTTGAATTCTCAACCAAAAAATGAGTTCTCAACAAGCACGAATAATTTTCGGACCAAAAAGATGAATTTTCAAAATACATGAATTCTCTTCAAAATAGTTGAATTTTCAACTTATAACGGATAAATTTTCAACCAAAAATGAAACTTACATTTTTAGATAAAAAAGTGAATTTTCAACCAAAAAGTTAAAATTTTAATTAGAAAGAAGAATTTTAAACAAATAGTTAAATTGTCAACTAAAAAAGATATTCTTTCAACCTGAAATGTAATCTTCAACTTTCTCGTTGAAAAAATTAATGTTCAAAAACCAAAAAAAGCGAATTTTCAGCCAATTAAATTTAATAAGAAAAAACGAATTTTTAATTCCAACTTTTCAGTTTAAAAAATAAATTTTCAACAAGAAATAAACGAATTACATATCAGTTTATTTTACCGCAAAAGACGAATTTTCAACAAAATAGTTGAATTTTCAACTTACAAAGAATAAATTTTTAACCGAAAATGGAATAGTTAAATTTGCAGATGAAAAATTAATTTCCAAGAACAACGTCAAATTTTCAACCGAATAGATGAATCCTGAAAAAAATGAATTTTTAACACAGTTGTTCAACTTTTAACTAAATTGTTGAGTTTTTAAGCCAAAAAGACGAATTTTCTACGAAACATTCAAATTTTCGACACGAAAATATGAATTCTCTATCAAGATGAATTTTCAACAAAGAAAAAAATGCATTTAAAGTTTTTTTTTTTTAAATGCATTTAGTTTTTAGTTTTAAACCAAATACTTCATTTTTCAATAAAAAAAAGTGAATTCTCAACGAAACATGTAATGTTGCATTTTTAACCAAAAAGTATGAATTCTCAACCAAATAGTTAGATTTTAAGCTAGAAAAGATACATTTTTAATAAAAAAGATCAATTTTTTCTCAGCAAAAAAATGAATTTTCAAGAAAATTGGTAAATTTACACCTAAAATTATGAATATTCAAAAAAATGATTTTTCGACAAAAGAGTTCGACATTCTACTCAGATTTTTTAAGCAAGAAGATGAATTTTCTAAAAATAGAATGGTTAAATTTAAGTTTGAGCGCGCCTAAGGCGCGTGACTATTGGTTCTCGCGCTCGATAATTTTTTTACCTCCTGCTAAGCGCTCGGTCTTTGTATTTCCCCAAATTTGTGCGCAGGCTTTTGAAAATTTAAGGTCAAAACAACTGTAATTTGGTGATTGTGAATTCTCTTTTGTTAAAGCTCCTTCGGCTTTAACGAACATATTCTCATCACGTATCTCATGCTTCTCATTTGATTTAGTCGAAAATGCGATTTTTAATGATTACTTTGATATTTGTTTCTTATTTTGCATTAATTTTAATTCGCTGCTACCCTGAAAAATGTATCATTTAAATAAATTTATATTATTACAATTCATAATAAGCATTGGTATTGAAACAAAAGTATTTTTATTGTCCTGTTTTTATAATTTGAAAAAAGTGCGCATCCTATTGAAAAAAAAGATTTGTTGATATATTTTATTGCAACTTGTGTCGTTTTTCCATCAATTCAATTTGTTTATATTCTATTTTATTTTTTACGATTTAAACTAAAAATACGCATCATAGCGTAAAGTAGTTCTAAGCAAATTTGTAAATGTAATTTAGGCGAAAATTTTCATTAAATAAAATGTTATTGTTGCTTGTGTCCTTTTTCCAAAAAGTTAATTTTGTTATTTTTAATATATTTTCATAAGAAAAGTTGATAAGAAATTCGTAGATCTTTTTTGGTTGAACAACTTTTGTCTTGTTTTTTCGTCTCTTGTGTCGTTTTTCCAAAAATTTAATTTTTTTATTTTTATTCCTATTGTTTATGATTGAAAGAAAATCTGCTCGTGCTTTCTAAAAATTATGAATAACGAATTTACAGATCCTCTTTGAGTGAATAACTTTTTTTATTAATTTTTTTTCGCACCTAATGTCGTTTCTCAAAAAATTTAATTTTTTTTATTTTAAATGTTATTTTTTGCGATTCAAACAGAAAAATACGCGTTCTATCAAGAAATTACTAATGAAAAATTTGTAGCTCTTTTTTGGATAATCAACTTCTATCTATTCATTTTTTTCCATAGCTTGTGTCGTTTGTCCAAAAATTTAATTTTTAAAATTTTTAATGTGCTTTTTCACGAATAAGACAAAAGCTACACATCCTATAAAAAGTGATTAATAAAAAATCTGTATATATTTTTTGGATTCACAATTCTTGTTTTCTCGTCTTTTTTTTGTACCTTGCATATTTTGATCGCAAAATGGAATTTCTTATTTTTCATTATTTTTTGTGCGATCAAAATTTGAATTTTCGATTTTTCGAAAAAATTCATAAAGTTGTTATAATAATCTTGTAGGACTTTCAAAAAGCAACGCTTTTCTTTTCATGAATTTTTTCCATATTGTGCGTTGTTTGGCTTAAAATGATCATTTTTTTTTTTTATTTTTTTATTTTGAAAATGCTATAACTCTGATAATTTTATCTATTTTGTGAAAAATTCGTTTTAATTTGTAAAAAATTCAACTGTTTCTTATTCAAAATTAAAATAGTTTTTGTATAAAATATCATCTATTACATTTTGCGTTGAAAATTTATCTTTTTTGGTTGAAAATTGAACATCTTGGTTGAACGTTGGATTACTTTCTTAAAAATTCAATTTTTGAAATTAAAGATTAATAATTTTAGTTGGAAATTCATCTCTTCTGTTGAAACTTGAACTACTTTGTGAAAAATTTCTTTTTTTGTTGTTAAAAATTAATTTTCTTAATAAAAAATTTAACTATGTGCTAGATAATTGAACAGTTTCGGAAGTAAATGCACTTTTTTGTTAAAAATTCATATTTTCGGGTGAAGACTTCAACTATTTTATAGAAAATTTTGTCTTTTTGGTTTCAAATTCAAACAATTTGGAAGAAAATTCGATATTACTGTATAAAATTCGTTTATTTTTTATTCAAAATTAATTTTTTTTAATGTAAATTTAATTATTCCATTTTTGGTTCAACTATTTGGTTTTAAATTGATGTCATTTGTTGAAAATTATTTTTTTTGGTTGAAACCTAATCTCCTTAGTTTAAAATTCAACTTTTTTCTGTAAAATTCGTTTTTTTTTATTGAAAATTAATTTTTTCTAATGAAAATTCAACTATGCCATTTTTTGTTGAAAATTGATCTTTTCTAGTTGAAAAATTAATTTATTAGGTTGATAATTGATGTAATCTGTTAAAAATTCTCCTCTTTTGGTAGAAAATTTATATTATAGTTGAAAATGCAACTATTTGGTTAAAAATTGATGTATTTTGTTAAAAATTCGTCTTTTTTTTATAGATAATCAGTTTTCTCGTTACAAATGAAATCAGTCTGAAATTAATTTCTTTTAGTTTAGGATTGAAGTATTTTATTGAAAATTCGACCCTTTTTAAATTTCATAAGTGGTTCTTTTCATTTTATTTTTTTAATTACCTTTTTTACTCATTATAGAAAGATTCTTTAGTGAAACTGATATGGACACGGGAAAAGAGAATTTATATAAAATCAATACCTCGAACATTCCAATTAAAATTTATCTTCTCGACAAAATTCCGTAATATTATATTACATTAGTGAGGGAATGATAAGGGCCGAAAATGAACAAACTCGATGAATGTTCGAATAGATTAAAAAAAAAAAAAACAGAGGTATTGTATTTTCATTTACATACGCAAATATGAAGAGTTAAAATACAACATATTGACAAGCATCGTTTATTCATCCACATGAAACTAATATTTCTCGTAAAAACCAACGTCCATGCAATTTTCGATATTTTAACAATAAGTGCATCGTGATGAGTGATTTTATTCAAGGGTGATTGAATTTTATCGTTTGGTTGTAAAGGGTACGCAGAGTGCGTGTACAGTTTAATTTTTAGTGATAATAACTGTATTAATGTAACGCTTATACTAATATGTTTTATAATTATTTGATTATAATCGATTCCAATCTGAAATTGTTAATAGTTAATGCTTTAAATTTATAATAGTTTATTTTCAATTCTTCACAAAATATAAATCGGAAATGGTGGGTGATGCCCATTTGATCGCCATCTACTTGGTTGTTCTACCCCCACTACCCAACTTCCACTCGCGCAGGTAAGTCATCGTCAGACTGCTTCCGCCGGCCCTTACTAGTGGGGGAAAATACGAACCATAAATTTTTTTTAATTTCGCAATTAGTAATTTAGAAATATTATATTAGAAATCTACGTCTTTTGGATTGAGCGCGGCTAGGGCGGGCGTCTGTTGGATCTCGCGCTTCGCTCTCGATAACATATTGATCTCGCGTTTTGCGCTCGATAATGTATTTGTCTCGCGCTAAGCGTTTGGTCTTTGTACTTTCCCCAATTTTGTGCACAGACCTTTTACAATTACAGGTAAAAGCAGCGACAACAGTAATTTGTTGATTGTGAATTCTCTTTTGTTAAAGCTCCTTTGCTTCAAAATCGTTCAAAATGCAAAATTTTTTACATAAAGAATGTATTTTATACTTATTTCTGGCTGTACCTCGGTCCGGGACTGCTTTTTCAGATATTACAAAATAAAATTCAAATTTTATTTTTCATGATTGCTTTAATATTTGTTCTTAATTTTGCATACAATTTTATTCTCAGCTACCCCTAAAAAATGTACCCTCACCGAGTGAGTGATGCTTACCCCAAAAGGGATGTGACTTAATAGTATAATAATAATAATTTAGGCGAACAATTTTTTTAAATAAAATTTTTTTATCTTGTATCATTTTTCGAGAATGTTATTTTTTTATATTTTTAATGTACTTTTATAAAAAAAATCATAGCAAATTTGTAGATCTTTTTTGGTTGAACAACTTTTGTCCAATAATTTTTTTCTCACATTGTGTCGTTTATCCAACAAATTAGATTTTTTAATGTTATTTTTTGCGATCAAAACGAAAACTACGCATCCTATAAAAAATATTAATAAAAAATTGATAGCCCTTTTTTGGGCAATCGACTTTTGTTGATCCATTTTGTTTAGTATCTCATGTCATTTTTCCAAAAATTCTATTTTTTATTTTCAATGTTATTTGTTACAATTAAAAAAAACTACGCCTACTATCAAAAAATGATTATTAACAAATTTGAAGTTCTTTTCGGTTCAACAACTTTTGTCTTTGAATTTTTTTCGTAACTTGTGTAGTTTTTCCAAAAATTTAATTTTTTTTATTCTTGATGTTATTTTTCAGGATTAAAACATAAACTACGCATCCTATCAAAAAAGGATTGATAACAAATTGGTAGCTCTTTTTTAGGTAAAAAAATGTTGTTTTCTCTTTTTTTTTCGTAGCTTGTGTCGGTTTGCGAAAAATTTAATTTTTATTTATTAATTTTATTTTATTATCCTGCAAAGTTTTTCTTCTCTTGACTTTTTTTTCATAACGTGCGTTGTTTGGCTAAACATTTTTATATTCGTTTGTTTTTTTGAATTTTGAAAATCCTCAAACTTTTTGAATTTTTATCCAAAATAGCTGCTACCGAACTTTTTCCAAATTTCGCACAAATCGAATGCCTCTTATGATGAAAATGTAAAAAATGTCAAAAATCGAAGCTTTTCTCATTTTTGTTTAGTTGAAAATTCGTCTTTTTGTTTCAATTCAACTGTTTCTTATTTAAAATTGAAATATTTTTTGATTAAAATATCATTTATTACATTTTTCGTTGAAAATTCATCTTTTTGGGTTGAAAATTCAACTTCTTGGTTGAAAGTTGGATTACTTTCTAAAAAATTCAATTTTTGAAATTAAAGATTTACAATTTTATTTGAAAATTTGGTAGGAAATTTGACATTTTTGTATGAAATTTGTTTCTTATTCAAATTTAATTTTTTGAAATGAAAATTTAATTGTTCCATTTTTGGTTTAAAATTGATCTTTTCTAGTTTAAAAATTCAACTATTTGGTTTCAAAATTGAAGCCATTCGTCGAAAATTTGTCTTCTTGGTTGAAATTCAATCTCCTTAGTTTAAAATTAAACTTTTTTCTGTAAAACTGGTTTTTTGATTGAAAATTAATTTTTTTTAAATTAAAATTTAACTACTCCATTTTTGGGTAAAAATTGATCTCTTCTAGTTGAAAAATTAATTTATTTGGTTGAAAATTGATTTAATCTGTTAAAAATTCTCCTCTTCTGGTAGAAAATTTGAATTTTGGATTTTTCATGAAAATTCAAAAAGTTGTTATAATAATCTTGTAGGGTTTTCAAAAAGCAACGTTTTTCTTCTTTTGACTTTTTTCATATCTTGCGTTGTTTGGCTTAAAATTGTAATTTTCGCTTGTTTTTTTGAATTTTGAAAATGCTCTAACTTTTTGAATTTTCATCCAAAATATCTGGCTAAAGAACTTTTTTCAAATTTTACACAAATCGAAAACCTTCTATGATGAGAATGTAAAAAAGGTAACAAATTTAGCTTCTCTAGTTTTTGTATAATAATGATAATTTCTACTATTATTTATTAGATAAACTAATTTTAATTGTAAGTATGTATCTAATAAAAATCTTCAATCCAGCTAATTGACTAAATCCGTAATATTTTTTTTCTATAAGAATATTCAATGAAATATGTAAAGTTTATTTAAAAATGAAAATCTTTTCTTGTGGGTGATTCAAGTTTATTTTTCATTTTTTTAAGGTTATAGAAATATCATTTTCGTAAGATTATTGAAAAAATTCAAATAGATTTTCGAAGATTTAAGATGTGTCGAAAAAGTATAATTTTTTTTAATTTAACTGGATTTTGAAAAATTTTAGGAAAAATTCGAGTGAGTCGAAAAGATATGTAGGACTTTTAGAAGTTTTAAAAATAAATATATTTTAAACTGACTCGAAATAGTCCTAACATTTAGAAAAATCTTTGAAAATTACAAAAATTGCCCCTAAATCTTCCAAACATTTTTCGAAATTCATAGTAATATTTTTAAATGTTTTAAAACTTTCTTGAATTTTCTTTGAAAATATATTTTCCAAAATAAAAACAGTGTTCCCAAGAATCTCAAGAAACGTTTTTCATTTTCTTGAATCCTTTCAAACTTCTTAAGAGACTTCGGAATTTTTTTTTTAATTTTGAAAAATTTACATTTTGATTTGAATTTTTTAAAATCTTTTCAAATTTCAAATTATTTTTTTAATCATTTTCCAAATATCTTTCTTTAGGAAATCTTTTGAAATGTGAAACTTTTCAAAATGCTTAAGAATCTTCAAAATTTTAATTTCAAAACATTCAAAAATTGACATTTTTTCAACTTAAATTTTTTGTTTAAAGTTGCTTTAAAATCGTCCACATTCTTTTTCGAAATTTTAGGAAACAAATCAAGATGTTTTGAAATTGTTATCAATTTTCTCTTACAATTTATTTTTCGAAATAAAAAAAAAGTATAAATTTTGCCAGGAATTGTAAGTAATTTTTCAAAACTTCTATTCTAAACTGAATATTACGATGTGTCGTGTATAATGTAAAATAAAAGAGAAATTTAAGTTTTCAAAGTATTTCCTTTCAATAGAAATTAAAATAATGTTGTTAACTATGTTTTGCAATAACCCCGTTTTTATTTTGAATTAAAAATATTAAACGTAACCTCAAGTTGATTGAATGTATCATCTGATCGACATTTCATACCCTTCATCTGTTTTTCATTCATGTACGAACATTTAAGTTTAGTTTTAAATTCACAAATAAGTTATCAATTAATTCCTTAAATGCTCAGAAATAAATAAACTCAAATATTTGAAGCCGTTATTTGACATAACCATGTATGTATGCATACATGTAATATCTTGGATATTTCAGTTGAACATTTTGGATGTCACGGAGTAATATCTCACTTTTTAATACCTACAGGTACTAACTTTGAACATCTAGATTGCTTTCCTGTACCTAAACATAAAATATGTTAACCCTGAGCATCTAGATGTTATGTTTGAACATCCATTTTTCTCTGTGTAATACTTCCGCCTGGGACATCAACACTTGACAGCTTGACATTATAAAAAAATCTGCCCGCCGCGCGGGCACATCCCCATCGCGCGCGGCTAGCACGTTTGAGCGCGCCTAGGGCGCGCGACTGTTGGTTCTCGCGGCTCATTATTGTACTGAGCGCATGCGCATTCGCTTTCGCTCCTCCTGTTGTGCAAATGACTACTTTCAGAAATAAGAAGATGCTGATAAGACGTGTAATTCATCCTTCGCGCTCGTCTACGCCTTGTTAATTTAAACTCACGCTCGGATAAAAAGACGTTCACCTCCTTGGTACGCACGTTACTTTGTGTAACAAAGATATAATTTACAAGTTTATCATGTCTCACATTTGAGGTTGGGTTAACGCGTTCTATAATCGCTCAGGGGCGACAGCGAATGCGCATACGCATAGAAATATTATGATCACCTGATTTTTATAATTGTACTCCGCACCACGCTGCTCATGTGCAGTTGCTGTCCGTTAGAGCGTATCGAAAAAAAAGTTGTTTATGCGAAGTTCTAATAGCAATGAAAACTTTCTTTTGTGAGTCAAAAACACTCCCCTGAAGTTTCATTAAAAAAAATTCTTTTGCCTCCGCATCGTAAATATAGCTAAAAATCACACAAAACGAAGCACTTCTTCAAATTTGAACAGCAAACCATTTTTTTTTAAGATTTAAATTATCAATAAAAATATTTCAAGGCAAGTCCATATATACCTGTATAGCGCTAATTCCATTAAAATATTTTTGACCCTCCCTAATTGACTTTGAAGTTTCAAAAATAAAAAAAAGTCGAGTTTTTCGCTACTTTCTTAGATTTGTGGTAAATTTCTCGATTATTTGACCATATAATGTGTGATATACGTCAATGGGAATGTATTTTAAATACGGTGTAACAATAATATATAAGAAATGTTGACACTTAAATCATTTTTATTGACTTTGAATTACAAAAAAATATTTAAAAGTCATATATTGCTCTTTACTAGACAATAAAATTAATTTTCGGTATATAAATGATCAGAAAAAAAAGTTCGGAGCAAGTAAATTTGTACCTACATAGCAAAAAATGATTCAAATATTTTTCGCCCTACCTAAGTGACCTTGAAATTTCAAAATATCTAGAAAAAATCGACTTGTTCGCTATTTGCTCAGAGTTACGGCAATTTTTTCAACTATTTGACAATTAAATGTCTAAAATATGTTCAGAAGAATATATTTTTAATATGTTACACCAATAATATATGCAGAATGTCGATATTAAAATAATTTTTATTGATTTTGGATCACAAAAAAATGTCTAAAAGTGATATATTCCTCTTTATTTCACAACAAAATTAATTTTCGGTGTCTAAATAAGGTAAAAATGTTTTTGAGTGTACCTAGATTTACACTTTCACAGTGAGGAGGTAATTTGAATAATTATCACCAGCCAGAATAACGTAGAGGATTTTAAAAAGACCCAGAATTAAATTTTTTCGCTATTTTCTTAAAGTTATATAACTTGTCAACCATGTGACCATCATACGAGTATTATATATTTCTTAAAATATATTCTGGATAAAATCAAATAAAAAAATAATCGGAACATATATTAGCTTGTTATAATGTCCGTTGTGTGATAATGTCCGCTTGTTATGTCCGTCCTCCTGTGGTATAAACGCCTACTTTTAAAACTAAAAACTCGATGATAAGACGCGTTTAGACATGTCTTTGCGGGGAGATCAATGTTTGCAGGACGAGTTAGCCGAAGGCCTTGGTTTTTCAGGTTGTCCTTACGAACATTGAGCTCCATGTGAGGACCTGTCTAATGTTATGAGTGATGTACGATATTTTATTTGAAATCAGCATTTTATGAGACTGAAGGGCCGACTGAAAAGTGAGTCATGACGTTTATAATATTTTTGGTCGTGAAAACAAACGACTGACGTGGCAGTTATCTGCTTGACAGTAATTGGTAATCTCTATCGATAAAAAGAAAATTATCAGAGTTATAGCATTTTCTAAATCCAAAAAAACAAAATAAAATGAACATTTTCGGCAAAATAATGCACGATATGAAAAAAAGTCAAAAGAAGAAAAACGCTGCTTTTTGAAAGCCTTATAACATTATCATAACAACTTTTTCAATTTTTTCGAAAAATCTCAAATTTTTGTCGCACAAAACATCATGAGAACTAAAAAATTCCCTTTTGCGGTCAAACTATGCAAGATACGAAAAAAAAATCAACAAAAATTGTGCACCCAGAAAAGATCTACAAATCTGTTATTAAACACTTTTTTATAGCACACGTAGCTTTTGTTTTATTCGTAAAAAACAACATTAAGACAAATTTCATTTTTAGACAAACGACACAAGCTACAAAAAAAAAGTCAGAGAAAAGTTGTTCATCCAAAAAAGAGCTACAAATGTGTTATTAATAATTTTCTTATAAGATGCGTAGTTTTTGTTTTATTCGTAAAAAACAACATTAAAAATTAAAAAAAAATTAATTTTTGGACAAACGATACAAGCTATGAAAAAAATGAAATGATGCTTTGACCTTTCATTTTAAAAGGCCTGCACACAAATGTGGGGGAAATACAAAGATCCAACGGTTGTACGCTATAGGCGCGCTCAAAATGTAAAAAATCAATAGCCTAGGTTGAACAGCTTTCCCACGTTATAAAGTACATCCTAGTAACCTGCCATCCAAATTAAAAAGATATGTACGATTGTACGTGATGTATGGGTTGAATTAAGATATTCAAGAAGTCGCTTGTGATAAATACTTTAGTACAGGAACAAATTTCCAATAATTCAACTATCCCTTA
Organism: Andricus grossulariae; assembly: GCA_011634705.1. Classification (NCBI taxonomy): domain Eukaryota; kingdom Metazoa; phylum Arthropoda; class Insecta; order Hymenoptera; family Cynipidae; genus Andricus; species Andricus grossulariae. The sequence continues at coordinate 12,544 of JAABKJ010002337.1, forward strand.
TGGGTAAAATGTATGTGCATTTTGTGATTTGTCAATAAAAAGTACATTATTTAAATAATTTCTGTTTGAAAATGTACTTGCAAATTTTTCTGAAGTCAAATCCAAGTAAAGAAATACGCAAAAGGCCGTGAAGTTATGGAGCGTTGGCCCTCGCTGCAACAGAAGATATTCGCAAACGACATGGTAGGCATGGGGGTAATGGTGGGGGGCCGATCACCACCGGTGAAGGTGTTGCTTGCCGAATTTTTTCGCTTGGACATGTTACTCTGCTCGACACATTTACAACTTGACACTTTACGTACAGCACATGCGCAGTTTTGACTTTGTAACAAGAGCGTGCTCGACCATTTTTGCCAGACAAAATATCCCCAAAATGCTTTTCGTGTATTATTCTCTTGTATTTCATGACGCATTTGACATTTTTTACGAATTTCAGACACAGCAGAGTACTTTCCATATATTTTTCCATTGCATTTGGTCAATTTGCTGAATATTCGCAAGTTTAAACAGCCATTGTTTACTATAAATAATTGAGAATTATACTTTTAATTATGATGGTTAGACTCAGCTTACTCTCACGATTCCACTAATATAAAAAATTCATTTAAAAAAAAAAAAGCTCAACCATGTGTTTCCACTGCAGAGCAGTACTTATATCTATGAAAACTGATAGCAATTATTACATTATTCAAAACTTCAATTCAATCGCATTTTGAAACCAAAATTGAAATCTATTTGCAAATCGACTATATCACATTAGGCCAGGAGACCGGTAAAAGTGGCATAAAATCAACTTCTGTATTCGGGAAAAGTGAACATAGGACATTCATAAGGGTACATCGAAGCAGGGTCCACCAAAGTTTTGTAACATTTGGTTAGGAATTACGTTTTTGGTAACAACAATTGTCAACAAAAACTTCAAAATTTTAGTTGCAGTTAGATATCCAATACAATAAATTTTATTTCATACTCCATGTATATTTTAGTTTTTTCTTTATTTTTTTCTCAGCAGTATACATACAAAAATCAGAAAAAAATTGATAACCTTAAAAAAATATTTATTAATATTTACGTTAAACATTCCGCGAACAAATATTACCTTTTTTTATTCTTGCGTACACTTCCGATTCATTGTTTCTCGGCGTTCCCCTTCGGATCAAAGTTTAATTGACGTCAACTTACTCCTTAAGATGTGCCCTTCAAGGAAAAGTTGCCCCATTTTGCCCGTTTTCATATTTGAGAAAAAAAATCGCTTTATAAACAAATCCGCGCACAGTGGGCCAGCAACCATGAAAAGTGGCGAAAATTCGATTTTACATCAAGTTTGTCTGAAACTTAGTATAAAGGGACTTTCCGGGTCGCTGATTTCGAATTTGACGTCAAACCTTACAAATTCAACATGGTGGACAAAATTAAACTTTTTTTACATATTCGTCTTAAATTTGGTACAAGGGTTTTTTTTGGGATCGCTGCTGTTGCATTTGACGTGAAAAATTACCAATTCAAAATGGCGGATCCAATATGGTGACCAAAATTTCATATATTTGTCTAAAACGTGGTATAAGGGAGTTTTTGGTGTCGCTGATTTCGAATTGGACGTAAAACATGATTGATACATCAATGAATTTGGTCATTGTTTCATCAATAGGCCTGTCATTATCCTGCCAGTGTTAATGTGATTGCAGTTTCCAGGGTCTACCGCGGGAAGGTTACAGGCCTTCAGAGATCCCACTTTTTATTTTAAAAACGTTTTTTCTCATAATTTTTTACTTCAAATTCGAAATCAGCGACCCCAAAAACCCCCTTATACCAAGTTCGAGGCAAATATATAAAATTTTGCAATTTTGGTCGCCATATTGGATCCGAAATTTTAAATTTGTAATTTTTAACGTCAAAGTTGAAATCAGCGATCCGAAAAAATCCCTCATACCATATTTCAGACAAATATGTAAGAATTTTGAAACTGTATCCGCCATTTTGAATCCGCCATTTTTAATTTGTCATTTTTGACGTTAAATTCGAAATCAGTGACCCCAAAAACCCCCGTTATACGAAGTTTCAGACAAATATATAAAATTTTGAAATTTTGGTCGCCATATTGAATCCGCCATTGTAAATTTGTCATTCTTGACCTCAAATTTGAAATCAGCGATGCTAAAAACTCCCTTATACTAGGGCGCGCGACTGTTGGTTCTCGCGGCTCATTATTGTACTGAGCGCATGCGCATTCGCTTGTTTACTATTGCAAATATGCATACGTGATGTATGGGTTGAACTTAGGTATTCAAGAAGTCGCTTGTGATAAATACTTTAGTACAGGAACAAATTTCCAATAATTCAACTATCCCTTATGGGAAACTTTATCCGCCATATTGGATCCGCCATTTTTAATCCGCCATTTTGAATTTGTAATTTTTGACGTCAAATTCGAAATCAGCGACCTCAAAAACCCCCTTATTCCAAAGTTCAGACAAATATATAAAATTTTGAAATTTTGGTCGCCATATTGGTACCGCCATTTTAAATTTGTCATTCTTGACATCAAATTTGAAATCAGCTATCCTAAAAACTCCCTTATACCATATTTCAAACAAATATGTAGGAATTTTGAAACTTTATCCGCCATCTTGGATCCGCCATTTTAAATCCGCAATTTTGAATTCGTAATTTTTGACGTAAAATTCGAAATAAGCGACCTCAAAACCCCCCTTATACCAAGGTTCAGACATATATATAAAATTTTGAAATTTTGGTCGCCATATTGGTACCGCCATTTTAAATTTGTCATTCTTGACGTCAAATTTGAAATCAGCTATCCTAAAAACTCCCTTATACCATATTTAAAACAAATAAGTAGGAATTTTGAAACTTTATCCGCCATTTTAAATCCGCAATTTTGAATTTGTAATTTTTGACGTCAAATTCGAAATCAGCGACCTCAAAATCCCCCTTATACCAAGTTTCATACAAATATATAAAATTTTGAAATTTTGGTCGCCATATTGGTACCTCCATTTTAAATTTGTCATTCTTGACGTCAAATTTGAAATCAGCGATCCTAAAAAACCCCTTATACCAAGTTTCAGACAAATTCAACGTTAGATCGAATTTTTGCCACTTTTACTGGTCCCCTAGCCCACTGTGAATTATTTTTTAAAAAACGTGTACAGTATAATTATTATTCACACTATAATAAATGCATGTAAAAACTAAAATTGTGTGAAATGTTAAGTTTCTTTTAATTATTTCTAAAGGAATCACATACTTTTTTGCAGATTTTAATTAATCTTTGCAAAATCCGCTTTTCTCTTAAATTTTTAAAAAGTAAATTCCAATTTTATAATCCTGCATGAATAAGTAGAGGGTAGTTCTTTCTCATCTCTCGGTGGAAAGTAGTTTATAAGCGACCGTCTTATGAAAAAGACTTTCTCGGGACTTATCCAGGGTTAATTAGTGAGAAAGTTTCCGTAATAATCGAGAGACAAAAATCAGGGCACCAACTGACGCCGACCGAAAGTCTGTTATATGCACAGTGGTCTATTAGAAATAATGTAATATGCAATTTAATGCTGTTTTGTGGACCCCTCAGTAATTCCGTTTGCAGCGAAAGGGGTCGAAGTGTGCATCAAGAAGTATTTATTGTTGAAAGTTAACAAGAAAATGCACGCTAAAACAATTGAATATTGCACTTCCGAAATATTATTGAGATAAAAAATAAAAAGCAGTATTTGGGGAACATAGTTTGTAATTAAGCCGCTATCATGAGATTAGATTTCCTGGCTGTGAATGATAAGAAGGAATTTTTTTTATGAAAGTGACTGAATTTGATCACATTAAAAGCTAGCTCGCCAAAATTGGGTCATTTTTCATTGCACGAAATTTGAAAGCAATTCTCTCTTTATTATTTTTTTTTTTTTTGCCTTCAGCCCGAAAACTGTCCTTTTCAATCTTGTCGCCGCGATACCATAAAATTAGCAGATGTGCTCTGATTAGAATGTGCTCGGACGAAAAAAGCAAAGCAATGAAAAGAGAATCAAGCCTTCAACATGCGAACTACTCGCACTTTTAATCTCGCGCCTAAAAGCGTATGTAAACATCGCCAGCGTCATCACATAACCATCTGCATTCAATTTACGTGGACGTATTGTAGTTCTTCATTCAAATTTATGGCAGCGTGATGGTAGAAAACTTTGCAAATTCGCAAGACTATCGTCTCCCGTGAGGATTTTGCTCACTTTTAATTCTTTCAGCCGGCAGCATTACCCATCTCATGTCAAACAGAATTTGAGATATATCTTTACGATAGGCTCATTCAAATAAGCGCTTTACTAGCAGGCTTCAATATTTGAGACGGGCTTAAGAAAGTCATTGTTTACTCTTTTGAGTTTGAAAGCCTTGTAATTTTCCATATTTTTCACGAGAATTAAAGCAAGGTATGACAAATCACTTTCTCGACAAACTACAGTTTAAAAGCTACGCAATAAGCGAGGAAAAGTTACAACAGTGAGTTATGCAATTTTCTCCAAGGTCGGAAAATGCTGGTGAGAGTGATTATTGCCTTAAACTATTGTTCACGATATGAGTTCAACAACATTTGAAAAAAAATCTGCCTGCTGCGCCCCGTGTGGAAAAATTTCGTGGCAGTCTCGAATCATGCTAAAGCCAGTACAGTTTTTTTTCAAGCCTGTCTATTCACGCAATACTAGCCTAGCGCTACACTGGCGCTGTCTAGTTTTGCTACGTGTTTGATTGAAACCTTTTTGCTGGCTAGTCCCAGTCTTGGCGCTATCTAGGAGTTCGTTATGAATTTGAAAATAATGAAGACTGTTCAGATTTTAGCAAGTTTCTAGACAGAATCACAGTTTGGACTTGAACAAAAATTGCAACAATTTTTTTAAAGAATGTTTGAAAACATTTTCTTTCAATTCAACTATATAGTAAAGTTATAATAATTTATCAAATTAATTTATAATAATTATAATATGTATAATGCTATGTATTATATTTATAATATTCCAGAAAATCAAATTTAAACATAAATGATTTATTTAATTTATTTTGATTATTTATTTATTGCGTAAATAATAATTAAGCCTAACGTATTAATTATTTAAAATAATAAACTATAATTATTTCGTAGCCTAATCTCCAGAATAATCATGCAAACTTTATTGTTTTCCATGATTTATTCACACATCAAGCACTTCTAATGTTTAAAAATTGTTCATGTTTTATTGAGATAAATATTACGATGTAATGAATTGAAATCCATATCCGACAAAAACGAGCAAATTTTTAACTTCAAGATGGCGGAGGGACAAAGTTACAGCAACATAATATGAAGTTGCATCAAAAATTCTGTACCCGCCGTATGTACAAAATTTGCGTAAACTCATTTTTTCATTTTTTTGTGTACAAAAACTTTTTTTATATTTTTAATTGACTGCAAAATCTATGTATCAGACTTTTATGTAATAAAAATAATTCTAATATTTAATTATTAATTGTTTTTCATCAAAATAGATCATTTGTCTAGAAACTAGTCGATCCGAGGGTTACATCCCAGTCTAGCCACTGGACAGTCAGCATGTGGCGCGCCAGTCTCAACTCAAGGCGGACTAGACAAGAAACAGTGCGGCCCCACGTAATTTTTCCACGCGGCGGGCACGTTCTCATCGCTTGCAAGTTTAAGCGCGTCTAGGGCACGCGTCTGTCGGATCTCGCACTGTATTTATTCTTTGCACTTGGAATGCTTAAATGAAACATTATCAAAAACATCTCTTTTAGATCCCAGTATTTGTATGCATCTTCATATTCTGAATTTTCTACGTAATTAAGTATAGGTAGAGATTAAATTGCTCAAAGCTCTGTGCGCTTTGAGGTACACATTCTCATCGTGACACTCGCGCTACGCACGCGATTTTTGAAACATTTTAAAATTTATGTTTATTTTCTAAATCACCTTACAATAAAAAGCTACAATCCTTTCTTCAGACATTCTTCCCTATCTCGCGCTGTTATTTTTGATGGACAAAAAAAAATCCTACAAGTCTTCTTTTACACTTGATATGTATCTCGCGTCTTTTGAAGTAATATGGAAAATTTCGATGTTTGCATATCAATTTTGAAAAATAAATTAAAAACGAGGAGTTCTGTCAAGAAATGGTTGAAAGAAATGTCGTGGGAATTTTCAAACGCTGAATGTCCTTCAAAAACTTTTCCTCGTATTTCGCGTCATTTAGCTCAAAATTTGAATTTTCAATTTTTTTCATAGTATTTTCGAGAAATAAAACTAAAATATCAAGTCTTATCAGAAAGTGGTTGAGGGAAAACTTATAAGTCTTTTAAAAATCTACAATTATTCTCTTCAACATTTTCACGTATCTATCGTGGTGTGGCTTAAAATTATAATTTTCGCCTTATTCATTTTCGATACATAAAATCAAAAAAACGAGTCCTGTAGAAAAATGGTTAAAACAAAGATTGTAGATATTTTAAAGATCTTCAATTCTTTTTCACGTATCTGTCGTCCCTTGGCATAAAAATGGAATATTCGTTTTTTGGATAACATTTTCAATGGATAAAATAAAACCGTTAGTCAAGGAATGCTGATTAACAAACTCGTTCTTTCAATTAGGGCATAAAAAACTGTGCCAAAGCTCGATTTGATCCGTTCATTTTCCCGGAAGTTATCGTATATACGCACAGACGGACGATCGCAAATTGGCATCATACACAAATTATTATACTTTAAACGAGATTTAGAATGGTTAAACAAATAAAGAACGTTACGGCAGAACCATGTAAGTGCCAGCTTTTTAAAACACTTGTTATGGGCTTAAAAATTCTCTAAACTTCTATCGGACATTGAGGTGAAAGGATATATCCAAATTAGAATCGGTAGTGGATTTTTATTTTGATAAACTGTGAAATATCATACGAACATTTGAACCTTTGTATTCATTACATTCTGTTGTTGTACTAAATAGTTCCAAATTACACAGAAACTAAATATTTTGTATAGAAATAACACTGTAGTATTGTAAAATCCATTTTTTTTCAAGAAACGATTTTTTCGATTTAATTTTTCACTTTTCAACACGTTCTCGACAGCAGTCGATTTTTGAAGATCTATATCTCGAAAAATACAAACATTCAAAAATTTTTGTTTATTGATATCTCTAGAGCTCCAACAAATCTCGAATGAACTTTCTCATATTTTTTTGAGAGAGAATTCGATTTTTGAAAAGGTTTTTTTTCTCCGGAAAAATTTCTAACGATCAACTTAAATGCTTTAGCCACGACACTCTTCAAATTTAGAATATTTTATTGTTTTTCGTCAGAAATGAGTATTTTTATTTAAAAAAAATTATATGTTAAGAATTACAAAGGAGATTTACAACTTTCAACAATTTTAGGTCATGTTGGCGTTTGACAACGGAAATCAGTTTCTTTTATTAAAAAATCACTAGATTACAAATAAGAGTGAATTTCGTTGTACTATTGTGGGTCAAGTCAGCAGTTTTCACCAAAAATGTCTATATAGATTTCAAAGAAGACCACTTTTGAACAATTTAAGGTTATGTTGAAGTTTTTTGCCGGATATCGGTTATTTTAAACAAAAATTATTAAATTTCCAAGAAGATTTACAATTCGGTGAAAAATTATATTATGTTGTTTTAGTATTTTTCGTCAAAAATTGGTATTTTTTATTAAAGAAAATTATTATATTTTTCATATTCACATTATGAATCTTTAAATTCACAATTTTTGGGTTTCTTGGTGTTTTATACCGAAAATCGGAATGGATTTCAAAGAAGATTTACATGTTTATACACAAATATTATGTAATGTTAATTTTTCTTACAGGAAATTGGTAATTTTAAACAAAAAACATTAGGCTCTAATGAGGATTTACAATCTTAAACAATTTTTCGTTATGCTATGTTATCTTCATGTTTTTCTTCTAAAATTTCTATTGCTTATCAAAAATGATTAGATTTCAAAGAATATCTAAACTATTTAAAAAATAATAGGGTGTGTTACCGTATTTCACCGGAATTCTTTTTTTTTCACAAAAATCATTTGACATCAAAAATGAAACTTACAATTTTTATTAACTTTAGGTTATGTTAGGTTTTTTCGTTGAAAAATGGTATAGTTATAGAAGAAAATGTACAATTTCGGAACAATTTCAGTCTGTGTAAACATTTTTCAAAAGTGATAGGGTTTTTAAACAAAAATAATTTAAATTCAAAAATTGAGCTTACAATTTTGAACAACTTTAGGTTACGTTAGTGTTTTCCTTCGGAAATTTTTATTTTGGAAAAAAATACAACAGTTTGATTGTCTAAATATTGTAGAAAAATGTTCATTTTATATTTTACCTTAAAAGTTGTTTTAAAAAAATATGATAATCGAGCGCGTGTTTGTTTTCTAGTTCATATTGAAAAATTATTTTTAAAAAACTAAAAATGTTCATAAATCTACAAAAAATTATTAGTATTTCGATTATTTAAGTATCCATATTCTCTTGACTTTTCATTGTTTAACAGCCTTTCTGTGGAAACGTTTTTGTTTAATAGTTTCGGTATTTGGACTATTTTAATTAACTTAACGCAATTTGCGAATGTATAATTTGGCCGCCATTTCCTGTGTGAGGCATAAAGCGTGCAAATGAATTAAAAACAGCCCCAGGACAAGTAATTTCACGCTGAGTGAAAGAAGGATAAATAAAGGGATATTATTTAAAAGCTGAGGCATAATTTTAACTGAATAGAAATATTTTAAATTATAATTATGTTCTCCTGTTTCGTATTGTAAAAAGTAGTAAAATGAAAAGGGAATTGCAAGAAAATTAGATTAAGTCAGGCATTTTATGAAGCTGTCAAGGAGTTAATCTTAATTAGACAAAGAACTTCTATTAACACTTTTATTAACTTGATCGAACACAAAATACTAATTATAAGAGTTTCTGAATTGTTATTTGCTGAAATATGACTAGCGCATTTGAAGAAAGCTAGAGATTTAGCTTCAAGATTATGATAAATCAGCAGCTAATCTCTATTAGTCATTTGATCTTGCTTGGCCGTGATAATAGCACAACAGGATTTTTGAATAATATAAAGTCATATTTAATTTGTTGAAGAATAGCTTTTTTTTAATACGCTTATATTTTCTTATATTAAATCATTCAGAATTGAAAGTTTTGAAATACAAAAATTACTAATTGGATATTACAAAATTTGAAGGTAATCCTAAAACTCGAAAATACCAAATTAAAACTTTTTAATTTTCATGATTTAAAATTGGATCATTTTAATTTTTTCTTTCTATTTTGAATCACAGTGCAGAAATGATACTCTTAAATTTAAAACGTTTGATAATTTGACTTTTTGATGTCCACCTTAACTCGCGTTTTTTTTTAATCGGTTTTCAGATTAATAATCTCAAGATTGGTATCTAAGATTGCTTTTAAAGACAATATGTATGTAAATCGACAGAATATTTTCTTTCAAAATAATTCAAATATAAAAAGATAATACACAGGAGAATATTTTCTTTACACTTTCACAGCGTGGACATGTTTCTACATTGTAATAAAGTAGGTATATTTCCAGGTTGTATGAAAACGAGGAAATCCGCAATCAACTCTTCGATGAACATATAATTTTAAACCCCCGATACAGGAAACTAATTTAGCAACAGATTTATATTAGCAATTGCATGATCATTGTGTATTTTTAGAATACTTATCAACAAACACGCACTCCCATGTGACATGATATGATAATGACGTAGGAATTTATCAACGCGGTTTACAGTCTATAGTAAAAGATTCAACAGTTGTCGTGTGCTAAAGGTGTGTTAAAGGCGAGAGAAAATCAGAGTGAACCTTTAGTATATTATCTCGAGATTCGTGGACTTTACAGGAAATCTATGATCTGTATATCAAAAAGCGTAGACGATATCATAAGTTTCACGTCAGCGGTCAGTCTTTATCATAGAAAGGAAGACCGCGCGATTGACTAGTGTGTTTCGAAATATTGCTGACTTATGTACAACCACAGCATAAAGCGTCGAAGTTCCGGTGAGTATAATAAGAAAGATAGATTCTCTGCTTCCGCTTCTACTTGAGCTGGCAACTTTCACTAGATGCATGAAATCCAACTTGAATTATAAATCTTAATGATATGCAGTTTATGAGCCATATATTTATCTGTTCAAACAGTTTTTCTTTTCTGAATTTTATCAGTAAATTTTCAATTTGAGAATTAGATTTTTAGTATTCCCAGATTTTATAAAAACATCAAATTGTTGAAATTCTACTGAAGTGAGTGACCTGCTTAACCTTTGGCTCGAAGTCTGATTACATATCGAAATCCACTCATCGCTTCAGAGAAAAACTCCGAGCTTTCTTATCCTAGCTTCAGATAGTTTCGCTGCAGCATCTCAATCCGCGAGAAAAAAAATTTATCCGCCGCCAGATAAATTGTACAGCTGTGTAAAACAATTGAAAGCAATGTTTATCTACTGACCGATAATGTTTATCGTTCAGCAAGCAATCAAAGCTATAAACTGTTTTACACAACTGTCAAATTTATCTGGCGGCGGAGAAATTTGATTTTTGCGCGGATTAAAACGCTGCAACAAAACTATCTAAACTTAGGATATATAAAAGCTTGGGATTTTTCTGTGCTAATTTTCCCAATGAAGATAAATAAAGTTCAATCTATTTTGATTGAAAAATAGGTACAGTGATTTTGCTAGAAACTTTTTGGTAAAGTTGAATTAGACATAATGAGTTAAACACTCATCGTTGAATGAATATCTTTTCAAATCAATGTGTATTATGAGTGACTTTTCCACTGGATAAATGTTTAGTAATGCAAGTGTCTGCTGTCTTGAGAGATATTTTTCAACTAAAGGATATTGAAACTTTTCATAATTGAATAAATTGCTACTTTCTCATTTTATCATGAAATCAGTTAGTTTATGAGTGCCAGGATGATAGAAAATAGTATTGAGTGATTCAGGATGACGAGTTTCTCAGAGAAACGACTTAATTGCAATCTATTTATGGACTAACAAACAACACATTATGCACACTGACCTACTGCAATGAAGACAGAATAGTCATCTGGTGGCTATGCACTTTTAATACCACCATACTTTCCATTAACGACTTGCAAAGTAGATCCTTATACCGCAGCTGCTGATCGAAATTACTAGAACTAGAACTAGGCAAAGACGTTTAAGTATTTGCGATAGATGCAAGATCCAAGTTTAGGTATTGAAATTTCGTCACTACAAAACAAAGTTCATATAAAGAAATAATCATTTAGTGAACATACGCATAATCATTACGTCTTGCAAAAAGAGGGGGGGCTCACTTCCTGATATTTTTTTTTAATTTTAAAAACATCCTCCCACGGACATATGGATAATATGAATAATGACAATATTCTGAGAGAATTATTTCACTTTAATTATGGATTCTAATATAATTTCGGTATCGCGTGAGTTGAGACAATGTACAAGGATTCATATGAATTCTATTGAATTTACTCGATTTCACTTGGATGAGCTTCTATTGCCTGGCTTACGTTGCATTTAAATTCGCCTGAATTTATATTGAATTCAGTGGCTTTCACTTTATAGCCATTCAGATTTGAATTTACTTGTATACACTGTAATTACTTCGAATTTATTTAAATTCAGTTTCATTTGCATAAAACCATTTTAATTTACTTTAAAAAATCATTAACATGCAAAACAATTATTAGTTCTAAACGCTCTCATATTTTGAGATTGATATTTGACTACTATCTAAGTCAAATATTCATTTAATTAAAAGAATAAAATATCATGAATAATAGTGCAAAACAACCTAGTAATCGCTAGTCTGCCATTTGAGCTTATGGAGTGGTCGCCCGCCCAGTCTTCGCCGATCAATGACAGTCACATATCAAAGGTTACACATTTTTTATATAATTTTTAATTAAAAAATATAAGAAAATTGTACGCCTTTATTGGCAAATTATTTTTTCGAACTTCTTATTAAACTTTTTTTTTACAAATTTCCTTCATTAACCTATGTTGTGAGTGTTTTGATAAACTCTTGGCAAATCCTGGGTATACTAACCATATAAAAATGGCAAATTTCTGATTAGTTACTCTTGGTAGCGATCACTATGTATCACAAGTTGCAAAAACCGAATAATCTTCATGTTAATTAAATGATTAAATAAATCGTAAAATTCTATTTTAAATATTGTTTCATCCATCAGAATTAATGTTGAGTACGGAACGATATACTAGTAATTAACAAACATGTCTTTTTTTCTGTATTTACGAAAACTTGAGTCACTGGAGTCTTGGCGATAACGAGTTTTTATTGGCGGTAAATACAGCAATTTAAAATAAAATGTGGTTAAAATGCTATTTTCCTTTTAACATCACTTTTTGTATAATTTTAAGATGGTACCGGCGTTAAAGAGTAGACAATGAAGTAATTTAACAACGAAAAATAAATACAAGAAAATGCTCGTGATTTGAGGTAGCTCTTTTACCATTTTACTGCTTTTCTTGTAGCATACTTGAAATATAATTTAAAGTAAAGCTCAACTTAAAGATCCATCTTTTAGGGCTGATTCGAAAATTGCATCGCCATTATTTAATTTATTTTTACGGATCATATATCTAACGAACATTGGCCGACCTTTCATTATATGCTATGGAAAAACAGGTTTAATATTACGGAGTGGAATAAATATTAAAGAACGAGTTTTCCATAGTGATAGAAACCAGGAACATAATGTAAAGGACGATTCGATGAATAGGTAATTAGTTTACTGAATTCTATCAGTTTCGAAACAAATGGTCATTTTTCAAAGTGTCTTTATATATTTATTTATAAATATCAAAAGGTTTTTCAATTCAATTTAAATAAATTTCCTTTTTTATTCTAAATTTTGTTAATCAGTATTATTAATATTTCATATAATAATAAAAGATAGAAGTCTATTTCATCATTCATACATAATACGTATCTTATAATAATTATTATATCAAATTCTGCGAATATTATACGAATATATTCCCTTACAGGGTGTCCGGCTTGTGGGAAAATCGAGACGAGAGACAAGACAACCCATAAGCTTGATAACTAGAAAGGAATGTTTCGGCAACAAAAATTGAAACTAAAAAATAACGTATTGAAAAAGCAGGAAGTTTATTTTGTGGTATCGTTACGAAAATAAAAATTTTATTACCAACTCTCAGCTAAATAGATATTATGTTTCGCGCGTTATCAAGATGCGCTTGAGAAAACAATTATTTTTTAAATTTGTGTAGTTAATAATTTGTTTTCATTATTTCGACAGACTAGAATAATCTATCCGAGGATCCCTTCCTATATGCAGTGCAAGTCGAAATGACAAGAGGGTTTTAGGATACATTTGAGGACTTTTCGTTGATAAAAATTTGCTACAAATAATGTTATATGCCTGGAGAATAACAAATATGAATCATAAATATCTTGAACATTGAAATGCCTCTTAAAAAACGAAAAGTCAAAGGAATCAACAAAGGAAAGGAAACATGTTTTATATATAATCATAATGAGATTTTGTATATTTTATTTCATAGCTGTACCTTTGAAAATTATTATTTTAAATACCTGAGAATTTCTTTTTCTTAAAAAAAAAAAAAAAAAAAAAAACAGATAAAGTAAGAAGTTGAAAAACTGAAAATAAAACACTTATTCTTGCATTTCTTATTAAAGTTTTTTCTCAAGTTAACCTTCAACAACATTTTAAACATCAATATAGTGCATTTATTATTTATTTCTAGATCGCTTAAAAAAATCTTTTTAACAACGCAGATCTTTTTATCAAAAAGAAATCGCTATAAGCCAGTGTTCCATATTAAAGTTATTTTCAGTTTTTTTCTAGCTAGGTTTAAAAAGTCTTTTGAGTACCTCCGAACTTTGACTAAATACTTGGATTGAAAAACGGATAAACAGCAGAAGTTAAAAATGCTCAATCTTGAGTTTATCTACTTTTCATTTTTTCAACTCCTTACCATCTGGTATTTTTTCTGTCATTAGGAAGTTCCAAGGCATTTAAAATTATTTCTAAAGCTAGCTAGATTTTTAGGATTGACTGAATTTACATTGTTTATTTTCTGGAGACATATAATTTTTTCAGTGAGTTTTTATTAGCAGAGAGTACTCAAATTTATCAAAAAAATTATCATAATTTCTAAGGTGTTACTTAAAATTGTTTGTTAAAAACTGGGGTCAAACAAGGGTTTCGTTAAACAGCAATTATCTTTCGTAGAGAAGTATTAAATATAAAAATCTTTCAAAATTTTAGCTCTTCTAATTTGTCAAAAAAAGACTAAGAATCAGAGTTAAACTCTTGAGTTTGATTATACATATACATATTTTGTGTACATTACTATGCCTATTTGTTTAGAAACACAATTAATTTTCATGTAATTTATTTAAATAATGTGAAAACTTTCGAATCAAATTTGAATCAAATTTCAAAAACTTTTAAAATTTTTGAAAAAGGCTGCGGGAATTGTACGGGAAATTCGGGGAATTTTCATCCACTGGTCTCCACTGGTATCCTCTGGATACCCTGCCTTAATATTTACATAGTTTTGATCGAAAAACCCGATTCATTTTTGGAAACCAAAGTCAATTTCGTAAAGTTTGTTAAGAGTCTGCTGAGTCAGTAAACTTCACTTATACTTGTAGGTATTAGAGTATTTATAGACCTCTCAGGTCTAAAATTATATATTACGTTTCAAGATATTCTTAGTTTCAGCGGATCGTAAAATTTTAAGTGACAATCCCATTCCAAGAGAATTGTTCGTTGGCTGATAAAGGCTCTCCAGTTAAATTTGTATTTTGAATTAATTCGACTGGATTAGATATATAAATTAATCCTGAATACTTATATAAAAATGAATACATATACTATTGAGTTTGAAATATAATTTAAAAATGTATTATTATCAGTATTATTATTATATCATTAAGCCGTTTCCCTTTCGGGATAGGCGTGAATTGCTCGGTTGGAGAGCAGTAGTGTGTGGATGGGTATATAGGTATAGGGTATATAGGTGTATAGGTATAAGGTATAGATATTTTAGATTGATCTAGAATTCTCGTGGTATTTATTTAAATGACACGTTCGTTTCTGCTACACTGCTCCGACCCAGGTTGCTGATCAATCTCTCCAGCGATCACCCCACGTGAAGAGCCTCACAAAGTTGTTATGTGTGGTTCCCCACTTGGGCCCATTAGTATCCAAGGCCTTTGTTTGAGGCGTCATTCACTCTACTCACACTCCTCTTATAAACCATTTGTCGCCAAACTTTTCTGTCATGGCATACTACTCTAGCTTCCTGCACGTCCATGCATTTTTTCATACAAGCTCTCGTGTTTCGATGGCTTCTTATGTCTCTTCGAATTAATGTCTCATTCACAGATTCTAACCATTCTTTCGGCGGTCTACCTCTAGACATTCTGCCATTTACTTTACCTTTATACACCTGTTTGGTCAGTCGTTCATCTTTCATTCTTCCCTGTACCAGATTCTTTGAGGATTATCTCGTTTCGGACTTTGTCCATCAGTGTTTTTCCGCATATTATGCGCAGAGATTTCATGACAATCGCGTTAATTTTACTCTTGTCCTTTTCTTGACATGTCCATGTCTCGCTACCGTATAGTACAGTCGGCACAAAT
>JAABKJ010002338.1:0-28303 GCA_011634705.1 Andricus grossulariae
GTACAAGGCGGTTAAGTGGGGGGGGGGGGTAGAGATTTTTAGATTTATCTAGAATTTCCGTATTGTTTATTTAAATAACACGTTCGTTCCAAAACTATGATCCGACCCAGGTTGCTGATCAATCTCTCTAGTAAGCACCCCAGGTGAAGAGCTTCACAAAGTCATCATGTGAAGTTCCCCATTCGGACCCATTGGTATGTAAGGTTGTTCGTGAAGCGTAATAATAATAATAATAATTATTATTATACCATTAAGTCGTTTGCCTTTCGGGATGCCCAATAATATGTAATAACGCGTAATAGTGAGTAGCATTTTCGTTTACGCTGTATTTTTGTCGCATTTTCGGCATACTTCACTTTCCGAATATCAAATTTAAGATTCTTAAACTCCTTGATTTTTTTAATTAATCATTTGTTGAACAATATATATAAAAAAATATAGTGACAAAATTAGCAATATCAAAAATATTATTTTTCATCTGAAAAATAATTGCTTGAACAAACTAGCTTTTGATAAGAATTTATACATATGTACTTAGGAAACATAAATAATTAATTAAAAGTACGAGTTGATTATTAAAATCAATTTTTATAAACAAATACTTCAGTATAGTGCGAAAATGTTGAAGACACTGATTTCTTACAAAAAAGCCTTATATTTTTTATTAGATTTGTAATTGTTGATTTGAAGCGTTTCATATTGAATTCAATATGGTATCTACATTAATTTTATTTAAAAGAATTTATTCTCATTTAAGAATTGCTTAGAGAAACTCAGTAATGATCAGATTTAATTCATATAAATTATTGGATATTGGATATATAAGTTAATTGTTATATAAAATTTAGATAAACAAATACTTCACTATAGTGCGTAAATATTGAAAATACTGATTTCTTACCTAAAATATCTTATATTTTGTATTATAATTGTAAATGATAACAGGGAATATATATATATATATATATATATATATAATTGTTCATAGCAAATATATTAAACAAATGCCCCAAAGTAATGTTCATTCGTGGACATTTTCATTTTTTTTCAATAAGTTTTGTCGGGAGCAAGTTTATACTGATATATGATCATGATTTTTAGCTAATAATTGAATTAACAATTGTTAGAAACAATTTATTAAATAAATACGAAACTGTAAATGTTTTCTACTTGAATAAGTGCTTTTTTCTTTAATTGTGTAACATGTAATAGTACTTTCGAATTGTTATTGTAAAAAAAGTTGAGCAAAAATTGAAAAATTATTCATGTAATAATAAATAGTATAAATAAATGGAACAAATCAACATTTCTTCGTAGAAAAAGAATCATGTCTCTCATTAAAACTTCTTGAAAGCTTGTTAATAATAATATTTGACGTTATAAAATTTAAATATTTATTTTCAAGAAAAATATTTCTTATAATGATTTGTCAAAAAATTGTAATTGTGGCAAAGTTAATATTATTTATTATTATTTATCACGTAACAACTTGATCAAAGTTAATTTATTTAATTCTAAATAGTTTAGTCTCGAGTTTAATTTTTATTATTACGAAAACTATTTATTGTTTGTAACAATAATTATTTTTAATAGAATAAAACACCTTGAAACTGATTGTTTAATTATAATTATAAATAATAATATATCAATAGTTTCTTTCTCTGATATTGACCTACTCCACTGTTTTAGTGAATTCTATTGCTGCGATACGTTTCAAAAGCCCCGTGTGGAACAATGTTCTGGCGCTGGCTTGGCCTAGACCAGACCATCATTCTAGTTTCCAGTCTTGACGCTGACCAGACGGTCTGGCCTGAGCCTGGCAAAAAGTTGAACGTTTTTTTCTGGCTAGCCCCAGGCCAGACCGTCTGGTCAGCCGCTAGGTATGGGCTGGTCAGCCCCTAGTTATGGGATGAGAAAAAAAGTCTTGTTTTGATGGTGTGAATTTTTTATTTTCTATCATTTTAGACATCCTGTAAATTTTCGAAATATGTATGTCCAAAAAAATATGCTGATCGAACTCAAGTTTTTTTGTGCTTGGCTCGTTGATCAGTGCCAGGTCTGGGCCAGGTCTGACCTTCCAGACCGAACTTACAATTGTTGATCTTGGCTAGCTGATCAGCGCCAAACTTGAACTAGACCAGACTGTGAAGGTGATTAGAAAAAAGTCTTGTTACTATAGTGTCAATTTATTATTGTCTATCATTTTAGACACCCTCTAACTTTTTTGAAATATGTCAAAAAAATTGGCTGATCGAACTTGCAACTTTTTTTGTTCTTGGCTGGCTGATCAGCGCCAGCCCTAGGACAGACCAGACCTTACAGACTACACGGTCTAGTTAAGGTCAGACCTGGGCCAGATCAGATCTTCCAGACTAGAAAGTCTAGATAAATCCAGATTTTTAAAGAAAGAAACAGCGTCGAAATGTACTGGAACCAAATTGACCATATGTCATATTGTTCAATATTGGTTCATATTGAACAATACGAATATTGGAATAGATTCCATTGTTTTTCAGTTATTAAATTGATGAAGGAAGTGAAAATAACTGAAGTTCAAAATAATTTTATAAGAAAATGACCTGAAATAAAGCTGAATCACAAGTCTTTTCTGCGAGGAATTACACCCTACAGGGTTTTGACCAGTGAATTTCCTCGCGAATTTCCTGACTTTGCCCTGATTTCCAGGTTTTCCCTGAACTGCGGCCACCCTATTCAAACAAAAAAATTCTTTCGCAATTTCGCAACATAAAATCGTAAGAATAAATGTCATAGCGTCTTTCGCGTTTTTGAAAGCTATTTTCTACCTTGATCTAGAAGTGTCCTCGAAGGACTTTCTTCAACGCGTCATCAGTTGGCGTGCAAATACTTCTAGCAAACTCTTGAGGCGTGCGTTGAACTTGAATCATGAACAGGTAGAAAAAAAGTGGTGAGTCTGTGGAAGTGACAAGCTTATCATGTATGTAAGTCTGTATGGACAGACACTATAGTGATAGTAAGTCTGTCCATCCGTGGGGAAGAGAAATGTAAGCCATGACCTCAAAGTTGGTTCCGTTATCCAGGCAGGGCTTGGTCTTGAACTCTTCCTCTTCAGTCTTGACTGGGAAGTCAAGCCACGATGATACCGCTCCTCGTGAACCTTTTCCTTCTGATTGGTGCTCGCGAAATAGCGCCGGTGGACAATGGGGCATCAGTGGGTCTCGCAGCTGTTTTGGGTCTGAGCCTTTTACCCATCGGATTCGCCGCTGGCCCCAGGTAGAATCAACCGGCGATCAGTCTTCTTTCGCTTTTTAGTTTTTCTCTAGACTAAACATCAAACACCCTATTCTCAAAGTTCAAACCGAGCAGATATAATCGGATAATTGGAAGATTAGCTAAGTGCAGTTCAGATGCGTTCAACGATACCAGAAGTGCAACGAGCGTTTTAACATTTTTAAGAACTAGCAATATCATGGATCGTAGCACTGACTGCTCTTTGTTTCAAATCTGCAAAAATGTAGATTGTTATATAAATTTTTGTCAATTTCACTAAAGGTTTTTTTTAGACATTTTTAGATAACAGCTAATTAGTTTGATGAAGAGACAATTTAACTGTTTACTTGATTCAATTTGTGATTTATTGTAAATAAGTTTGCCGATTTAAAGAAATTGATAACAATTGGGTGTATTGCTTTGTACCAAATAATGTTCATTTATTGATACTCTTCTTACCAGGGGCCATCTACCTTTTATGTATCAACATGGGGAAGGGGTTCGCCGAGTCTATACAAAAAACTATAACAAACACTTTGAATTTGTGTAGGTAAATTTCACGAATTATTTCATAACTTTTTTCCGTTAACTAATTTTATTTTAAATAAACTAACGTTCTACATTTCTGTATTTGACATGTTTCTTTCACGATTAATTATAATCGGGATATTTTTATTCGCTCACATTTGCAGGGTCGTTTAGTGCTATTTTTTACATAATTGTTAATAAATCTCTTTAAGTAATGCGATGATTTAAATTGATGAAGATATAAGTGAAATAGTATATTATGCAACAAGGTAGAGAAGCGGGACTTTTACGAAGAGTGTATGTTTTCAGTACGAGTGGTAGGCAAACGAGCCAGAGAAGTGGACTGAAAAAATACACAAGTCGTAAAAGGTCTCATTCTCCTTGATGCACATTATATTTTTTATTACAAATGCATGATCTTAGACGTTTTTTTAACACAGGTAAAATTTCTACTCATATGAGGGAATTTTGCAAAACTTGATTTTTCATTTAGTATGAATCTACAAATATCTGGAAGCCTATGTTAAATTAATAGCATACCAAACACTTTAAAAGGTTTATCATTTTTATAATTTGGAAGTTTTGAAATTTTTTAAATATTTTGAAAGATTTAACTTTTTGAACATTTTTCAATTATTGAAAGATTTAAAATTTTGAATTGTTTTGAAAGTTTGAAAATGTTTGAAATTTTGATAATTTGTTCAATTTATTGAAGTTTTATAAATTTTTAAACTTCTGAACATTTTTGAAATGTTTTGAAATTTTGATAAAATGTATAACTTATTGCAATTTTTGAAGTTTTTAGGTTTTGAAAATTTTTGAAATTTTGATAATTTATTGAAATTTGTGAAATTTCAAAGTTCTGTAAATTATTTTAATGGTATGTAATTTTTAAATATCTGAAATTTCCAAAAGTTTTGATAATTGATTGCAATTTTTGGAAAGATTGAAAACTTTTGATATGTTTTAAAAGAAAAATATATGAAATTACAAAATTTTTGATAATATTTTGAAAACTTATGAAACGTTTTGAAATTCTAAAATATCTGAAATTTCACTATTTTTTTATAATTTATTGCAATTTTTGAAATTTTAAAGTTTTAAACATTACTGAAACTTTTTAAATTTATTGAGCTTCTTGAAGTTTTTAAATTTCATAAGTTTCTTAATCGTTTTGAAATTTGAAAATATCCGAGATTTCATAATTTTTTGCTAATTTATTGCAATTTTTGAACACTGTGAAGTTTGTAAGTTTTGAACATTTTTGAAATTTTTGTTAATTTATTGAAATTTTTTGAAGAATTGAACAGTTTTGAAAGATAAAAAGTTGCCGAAAGATCAACATTTCTTAAGATTCGTTTTTTTTATTATTATTATTTTTTTTAATTATAATAATTTATTGGTAAACTATGATAAGTTATTGGTAAATTATGGTAACTCATCGTTTCGATTTGATCCAATCTGTCAACGCGATCAACTGATCGTTTGATAATTTTAACTATTCACTTCCGACGTCAATTTTTACATCCTAGGGCGGAAATCATGCACGTATTATGGAAATATTGTTTGTTCTTTCAGATACGTGCCAAAATGGAAGAAGCAAGCATGTGAAATACCAGCAACGCAACATCCAAATTCGCACTATGTTTGCGACGAGGCGGGTGAAGTAAAATGCATACAGGGTAAGTCGCTCGCGGGAGGAAAAATGGATCGTGAGTGAGTCTCTCGACAACTTAATTCGATCAATTTGTCGATATATCAGGATGGACCGGGGACCTCTGCGACGTCCCGATATGTCGAAAGGGATGCGACCCTATTCAAGGATACTGTCGCCGGCCCGGAGAATGCCGCTGTAAATTGGGATTTTATGGAGAAACCTGTGATAAATGTGTCGCTCTTCCAGGCTGTCAGCATGGCAGGTAGGATCCTTTTTATCATGTCTTTTTATTTATTTTTTTGTTTTATTCTGAATTTAAATACTCACCCGGCCATTAAAATCAATGCAATTTATATATAAGTTTAATAATTGTGAAACATTCATTGCTCAAGGAGTCTTCTCCCTTCGAAAAATGTAACATCATTCTATATATAGGTTTCTTTTGAAAACTATCCCAAGACCTTAAAATATAAAAAAAAAATATGAATAAATTTGAATATTTTCACTTTGAACTTTGAAAGCTGAACATTCTAGATTCCTACAGGATGTAGCAATTGCAGCAACCTTATTCCTTAATGAACATTCAATATGTAGCTATTTTTTCAATTAAGAACATTTGTTTTTGTCTGGGAATTATACTTTTTGAAATGTTCATGTCAAAAATCACCTGTTCCAAATCATAATCATAATTATTTCAAAAATTCCCCGTTCCAAGTCAAAATTGTAATTCTTTTCGCTAATTTACTGTTCCAAGTCAGAATTATAATTCTTCTTAAAAATTTCTTTTGGAAAATTCCTTGTTTCAGATCTTAATAATAATTTGTTGTCGAAAATTCTCTAATCCAATTCAGAATTACATAGAATTGCTTCGGAAAATTTCTTGTTTCAACTCAAAATTATAATTTTCCTTGAAAATGTACTGTTCCAAATCAGAATTATACTTCATATTACTTCTTTCTGAAATCTAAGCATAACTCAGAATTATAATTCTTTTGGAAAATTCCCTGAACCAATTCAAAATCACAATTCTTTTCAAAAATTTCCTTTTCAAAGCCAGAACTATAAGAATACTTTTAGAAAATTCATTTTTCAAACTCAGAATTACAAATACATTATACATATAAGTAATTAAGTCAAATTTCCGGCTTTTTGCCGGTGAACGCAATTCCCGGCTTTTTCCCGGTTTTGATACAAAGTACAATTCGAAAGAAAATTATATTTCATATTACATAAAAATATTCTAAAAAGCCTTACAATATGTTAATTTAACTTTCAAATTTTTAACGTTACGAAGATTCTACTGCAGCAACAAAAAATTATTTTGACCAACAAACTTCATCTAAAAAAAAATTATTCTATCAAGGACAAACCGTATTCTACGATGTAACAAATTGAAGTGTTTTCTAGATGTATTTTTTGCCTTTTTATTTTCGAATTAAATAAAATATCGAGTAAATTTGAAGAATCGAAGAAAATATAACACAATTTTCCAAAAATTCGACATTACTATCGAATTTTTTAAAGGCAAACAGTTATATCAACCAATAATAATAATAATAATAATGATATACGACTACTGATAAATGAGAAGTATTTTTACATCGAAAATTCATACAAATATTTCATTTAATTTGAAGTGTAACAGTGAATGAGGAACAAAGGACAAAATCAAAATTTTATGAAAAAAATCAACTTAAAAATGTTTATAATTTACAATCGTTCTGACCTTAAATTCAGAGGCGAACTTAAATACAAAAAAACTTACCTAGAGAGACGTCCATATCTGTATTTCAGAATTTATTTATACAATTTCTTAAATACAGATCAACTTTACTTGAATCCAGATAAATGTACGCCTAATATTAGGATGCTCTAGGGCTAGACATTTGTTTGTACAATGAACAAAAATAACCATAGTCTTGAATATAATAAAATTTGAATGAGAATCTATAAGCGTTTCTTTTTTAAAAAGACTAGTTGTATAAGTAGTTATTTTTTAAAAATGAGTTATTTGACATTTAGTATTTCTTTCTTTTCCTATGAATAGCAATTGTAATTTTTTATTTAATCGTTCACATTGACAGTTTATTCAATAAAAAAAATGGTTGTAAACCAATTTGAATACTATTTAATTTTTGAGATTTTTTGTTCCTTCAGAAAAAATTACGAAGTGTCCAGGGATACCGAAAATATTTGTTCTACGCTGACCGAATTACAGTGTAGTTGATTTTTGCCATTTCTGAGTATTTTGCAGGTCAGACACAATTGCATGCAAGGATATACAAACTTTTCGATTTTCTTTTGAACTTTGGAATAGTTTGAATAATTTATATTTCAATAAACATAACAATAAATACATATATAGGATCGTAATGAAATCTGCTTTCGTATGCATTTCATATCGATCTTAAATGCGTAAGGCTCATTCCAATTTTCAGGGTTTGCTTATGAGAATTATGAGAGTTCTTTTAATTGAGACCAAACAATGTTTACCTCAATTTGTCGAAAGAAATCTGTTTATTCAAATTTTGTAAAAAGGATATTTCTAAATTAGCAATTTTTAGAAATATATGACTTTGGATTATTTGTTTTCCTATTTGGCAAATGTAATAATCTGAATAGATTGGTTCAGAATTAACGACAACAAAAAACGATAAATAATTTTTTTATATACATAATAATAAACTACAAATAATACATATAAGAATCACAGATACGTGCACTTGTTCCTAATTTTATACATACATTTCTCCACATCGCGGCACAATGATTCTTTCTGAATATCAAATTCATACTTGCAAATTTGGAGCCACTGAAAATTTCTCTCCATGATATCTTCAAGTTTCTACTAGTATTTGTCGTTCATAACGGTATGTGGTCATCGAAATACATATCTCGTAGTAACGCAAGAAACCACACCATACGTACTTTGCTTTCACCGAGATCATCGTGGTGATTCTTGTTATCTATAGCTCGATGCGAATCTGACCATGATTGTCTAGCCTGCCAGAATATTAATTATCGGAATTCAAAAATAATTAAACTATAATTTCATTTATTAATAATAATAATAATCTTCGAATTCATTTAATTCATCGATTATCACCATCTCGCGCAAGATTAACAACATCGAGTTTCAATATATGCTATATGGGTCTCTTCCTCAGGTTTTGGAAATGATCAATAATTTAGGCGTTGTCATACGAAACATTGTATTTTTAAAGCTTCAAAAAGCGTCAGTAGTTTGGAACCCTAATTAAGCTTTTTATACGGATGAATTAGAATCTGTATAAAAAAAATTCTTAATGTCAATTGCGTTTAGATCAAGAATTCTTAAGGAAACAGAAACCATATCTGAATTATTATATCTGGAGTCTAGAGTCTAGACTCACTCGAACGTAGAAGCTTTCAGACTGGACAAATTTGTTTGTACAAGATCTTAAATTCTTATTTAGATAATCCTTTCTTACCACAACAAATCTTTTTCGATATTCCTTCGAGAAAGTTAAGGAATGAAAAGCCTGGATCCTTAGAACAGAATATGATTCACATGCAACCCTATCCGAAATCTGTCGTGATTATAATAAGATGAACAATGTATCCTACGATGTCGACTTCTTCAATTAATCTTTAAACGATTTTATAAAGATGATAAAATATTTTTCTATGTCATAAAGCAATTGTTTGTTTTGTTTAAGTAATCTTCAGGAAGTAATACAAAAAATTTAATAATGTTACTGAACTCGAACGACCACTCATACTTATTATCATATGATGATTTAATTCTTTTTTAGTCGTCTATAAACTAAATTCAAATTCAAATTAATTCAATTTGGCCACATTGAAACATGAGTTCATTTCTTAATATTTAAGGCTATATTATGTAGCTTGAAACCCAATAATCAAAATGAAATTTTAAATGGGCTTTTATAATCTGTCATTAAATAAATTAAATACAAACAAATCTTTCAAATTGAATACTCTTTAAAAGTTATTAACAACATGAAAATGGATTTATCCACTTTTGATTCAGAAAATGCATATATTACTGATTATTCATGTTCTAATCAGATAAATTTACAATTTATTCTTCACATATGACACCAGAAGAACGTTTTATATATGATTGCTATATTTTCAATTTTAAAAATACAATTTAAAAGTTGTTTATATGTTTAACAAATTATACTTACGTACACAATGAATCTGTAATCGCATATTAATTTTTTCAAATTTATTTAATTTTATGGGTAGAATTTAAGAACGCGAAAATTTTTTCATCGTCAACTCAAGTTTGACCATGGAAATGATGATAATCCTAACATTCCATACATTTTTTTGAAAAATGGATTTATCAAGTTTTGCTCGCTTACTCCTCAGTTGTTCCCCTTGATTTTCAAGTTCTATATTAATTTTGTATTTTAGATTAAAATGATTGAATGTCAAAAACCATGATGCACAATTTAAAAATTAATAATTTGTAATGACTTAGTTTCAAGATCCTAATTTAAGAATGCTTCTAGTTATAAAATAAGTTTGGTATTGTTTAATTTTCAACGCTTTAAGTTTGAATTGAATAGTTTGAAAAGTTTCCAATTACAAATCATGTATTCTTGAACGTTTTTAGAATTAATAAACCTTAAAGTTTAAGGGTTCATAATATTTAAAGTTCTTCCATTTTAGCGGTGAAAATGGCAGTTGAATTGTTGGGGCCACCCTGAAATATTTTAAATTTATTTCAATAATTTGACTGCTAATATTGTACAATAATTGTTAATTGAAACAACAATTTAAAATTGAAATCCTTCCGAATTGAAAATAGATTCAAATTTAAACATTAAAAATGTCAGGATAATTTCACTTCTCACATGTATATTTGATATTTTTATATTTAAATATTATAAATTGTTTGATTCCAATTTTAATTAGATTTATATCTGATAATATTAGATTTAAATATTGTAAATGGTTTGGTTTCAATTTTAAACGTACAAACTTCTTTTTTATTCGAATGTATTTTCAGAAATTTAAATCTTACTATCTTTTTTGTATTCTTTTTCAATTTTTAATTTTCAATGTTATACCTCAAAATTGTCCGATTTTTAGTTAAAGATGAAAAAAATGAATAATTTAAAAAGATTTCATTGGAAAATGTCAAGAATAAAATATAACTTTAAATCAAGTGTTATGAATTGAATATGATTTGAAATTAAAAGTTGAAAATTATGTTGTTTAGAATAAAAAAAAAGATAAAAATAGAATCATCTGAAATTGGTACTTCAAAAACTGAATAATTTCTTTAATTTTGATTGATTACAATCTTACTACATATTTTTTTTGTTTGAATTTTCATGTTGGACGCAGCTGAATCTTTCATTTTTCCCTTTCATACGTTTTAATTCCGCAATTAAAATTTTGAAAAGTATAATCAACAATCTAAAAATATGTGAATTTTTAAACGATTTGAATTTACTTAAATTAATTGAAATATTAAAGGATTTGAGTATAAAAAGTTATAAAAAAGTTTTCTTATCACAATTTGAAAAATTAAATTTTTTTGCAGTTTCAAATAAAGATCGGATTTGTTTATGAACGTTCCGTAGTATAAATTGTTCATTTTCAAAGTTTCACAATTCAAATTATTTAATTTTTAGCCTTCTTTTAGAGTAATTAAATTTTAAAGCTTTGACTTTGAAACTAATGAATCTAATGAAATTGTCCAATTTCCAAAATTTCCGCCAGAAATTTCTTAATTTTGAGAACGCCTGATATACAAATTTTTAAATTTGAATACTTTTGATTTCTAATTAATCAATTTCAAACGCTTTTATTTTCCTTTTCAGTGCAATTGAAATATTATCCTTTGCCTGAATTTTACCTGATCTAAAATTGTTTGGTTTGGAAAGTTTTCAATTCAAAATCGTTCTATATATTTTTTTAAGTTTAAAGCTCTTTCAATTGAAGCTGCGAGTCAAAAATAAGCCTAAATAACATTGGAATAAGTCACCTGAAGTGCCTAGAATTTAATCGTATTCAGCCATATTCAAGTGATTTATTCAAATGTTAGTTAGGCCCTTTTTTTTGCGCGACCTCAAATCGAAATAATTATTACTTCACATATTTAAAAAATTATTAAGATTTAAAAATTGGGTTAATAATGAATTTTTGAATCGTTCATATTTTTAATTTCAGGAGATAAAAATCCAGGGTCGTAAACGCACGCTAAACGCGGTTGCATTTACTACTATTTTAATAAAATTGTACTTTCAGGTGTAATGGAAGCTTTGGATGCGATTGCGATCCTGGATGGAGGAACTTATTTTGTAGCGAACCAATTTGCGCTTCGGATTGTAATCCTAGCCAAGGATATTGCGACAAACCAGGAGAATGCAAGTAAGTTCCAGCTCTTAATATTTAATATTTTATTCCTTGAAATTTTTATTAAATTTAGGTAGTAAAATATATGGAAACGTCGGTGATGGGTAAGTTACTTTTTAAAGTTACCGTAACATCACGAAAAAAGTAACTAGTTATCGTTATCGTTTCAAAATGTAACTTTTTCTTAGATACTTTTGCAAAGAAGTACATATCGTTACTTTTTTAGTTACTTTTGTATTTTAGAAATATATATACTAAGGAAAATAATTAACGCTCTTTAATGATTTCTTTTAAAGATTCAGTCACTATAGTCTCTGTCTTAAATAAAACGATCGTCACTTCTTTTAATGAACTAAAACAGAGAATCCAAGGTTTTCTTAATTTTATTGAATTTTTTGAAAATTCCTTTCAATTATTTTGAATTCACTTTGGATTCTTTGAAATTACCTTGAAATCCACTGAATTCAATAGTTATTTTTTAGACCTTCAACTTTTTTATGTCACCCTGAAGACTTTTCAATTCAGCTTGAATTTTTATAGATGCTATCAGATTTTACTCACTAATTCTATTCACTCCCATTTATCTAAGTTTAATAGAATTTTGTTGGATATAAAAAATGTTATATTCACTTGAATTATTTTTAATTAATCTTGATTTCGTATGAATTTCATCGAATTCTCTTGAATTCTTCTAAGCTTACTCCTATTTTACTGAAATAAATGGAATATTTTGAATTTCTTTTCAATGAATTTAAATTCAATTCGAATTCACCCTGATTTTTCAATAATTTATTTTGAATTCTTTCAAATTATTTCAAATTTTTGCATTCTCTTGAATTTTTTTAGTTTTTTAGAATCCACTTGAAGTTATCCACATTCACTCAATTTTATTCAATTCATTGAATATTTGTTGTTGTTTTTTGAAGGCATACTGAATTTCATCAAATTCTTTAAAATTCCACAACATTTTTGTGAATTCCATCGAATTCTTCTTATTTCTCCCAAATTTCTCTCAATTCAATCGAATTTGATTTAATTTTTTGGGTTCAAAAAAATAGTTTTCAATCCACTGAAATTCTGTTGAATTCTCTTTGAATTCTGCTCACTCCCATTTCACTCAATTGAATGGACATTAGGGTGGACCGAAAAAATAATTTTTTTTTATATTTTCGACCAGGAGAAGAAAAATCTCAGTCTATATATAAAAATAGATTTCTGTGATTTTTTTACAGATTTTTAAAACGATATCTTCCATTAGCAGAAATGATTTGAAGTTTCAAAGTTGGTTTATAATAATATGCCATAAGATTTTTAAAAAAATTTGATACAGAAAAAAATGTGGTAATAAATAAACTTACGAAAAGTCACAATTTTACTTAATAACTAAAGTTTTGTTATAAACTAAAGTCCTAAAAAGACGTAATTTTGTTTTTGAATTTATTCTTTTGGGAAGTCTTTTGTAACATAAATACGCATAAGAATCTAAGAGGGCACATCAAAATATTTAAAAATTTGACTCTGGATAGAATAAGATTTTTCCTATCTTGATCGTAAAACTAATTTTTTTTGTCGGTCCACCATAATGGACATGTTTGAATTTTTTTAATTTCGTTCAATTACGTACTTTCAAATTCTTATGAATTTCTTCAAGATCTCTTGAATTTCTTTAAATTCCCCTAAATTCATGCCATATTTGATTAAAATCAGTAAAATATTTTGGATTTTTTTAATATTCTTTAAACTCATTTGAATTAATTTGGAATTCTCTTGATCTTTAAATTTTTAATGAATTTTCTAAAATTTGTTATGAATTCTTCTAAACTCACACAATTCTACTTAATGAAATGGCTTACATTTTTTTTAGTTTTTTTTAAATCCTGAAGTCTTTTAAACTTAGCTTAAATTTTCAGACATTTCATCAAATTATTTTGACTTCTCTTCAATCCTCTGAAATTCCCTTGAATTCTTTTGAATATCCTTAAATTATTTTGAATTTTCTTCAATTTTTCTGGATTCACTCCAATTTTACTAAAATCAATAGAATATTTTGGATTTTCAATTTTTTTTTTCAATGCATTTGAAATTTACCTTGGATTCTTATTAATTTATCCTCAATTCTCTGAATTTTTCTTTAATTCTATTGAATTTACTTGAATTCTTCAAAATTTGATCAATTCTACTTAATAAAAGGGATGATTATTTTTTTTATTTTATTTTTTTTATTTTCGCTAAAGTCGTTCAAACCTAGCTTGAATTCGTAGGATTTTTATTAAATACTTTCGCCTTCTCTTGAATTCTGTTGAACTACTTTGAATCCTTTCGAATTTCCTTGAATTCCCTTCAATTCTTTTAAATTTCCTTGATTTCTTCTAAATTTATTCCAATTTTACTAAAATAAGTGGAATATTTTGGATTTAAAACGAGTTTTAAGCTTATTAAATTAATTTTGAATTCACCATGAATTCTTATTAATTTATCCTGAATTCGTAAACAAAAATTTAATTCTTTTGAATTCTTGAATTCTGAATTCTGTAATGTTTTGGTGAATTTCAGAGGATTTGAATAATTTTTGGGGCATTTTAAAGGATATCAAGGAGTTTTTAATTGGTTTCAGTAACTAGCAGAGATAATAAAGAATTTTCAAGATAGGAAAAATATTTGAAAGGCAAAATATTTGAAAGTCACGGATACCCGAAAGGGATTTGGCAATAATAAAATTTACCCTTGAAGTCTTTTAAAATCAGCTGGAATTTTTATACATTTTCTCCGATTCTTTTGAATTCTTTTGGATTCCTTTGAGTTTTTTTGAGTTTACTTAAATTCATTTGCAGTCCCTTAAATTCATTTGAGTTTCTTAGAATTCTTCTAAATGCACTCCGACTTTACCGAAATCAGTGGAATATTTTGGATTGTCTGAATTTTGTTAACCAATTGGAATTCATTTGGAATTCACCCTGAATTCTTATTAATTTATCCTGACTTCTCTTAAATTTTCTTGAATTCTTTGGAATTCTCTTGATTTTTTCAATTCTCTACAAAATCTTTTGAATTCACTTGAATTCCTCTAAATTCACTTAATTCTGCTCAATGAAATGGATTTTTTTGTTCGTTTTTCTGTTCTTTCAATTAACTGTTCAGTTGAATATTTTAGATTTTTTTCAATCCACTTAAATTTGTAAAAAGTTTGCATTGAATTTTTATGAATTTTATCGAATTTTACTTGCTCCCTCTAACTTCCTCTAAATTCACTCACATATTATTTTGTTTTATGTTTTTTTTTAATTTATCCTGAATTCGTTAAAATCCACCTAGAATTTCTGATAAATTTCATCGAATTCTTTTGAATTCATAAGAATTTAGAAGAATATAGTTACTTTTGGCCCCTTTTTTTATTTAAAAAGGTCACTTTTTCAATTATATTAGACTTTTTATTTTAAATATTGAAAATAAAAAAAATAACTGAAAAAAAAAATAAATTGATTGTCATAAAACAAGACTTGCGAACTATATTCCAAAAGTAACTAAAAAAGTAACCATTTTTGTAGTTACTGTCACTGAAACAAATTTAACTAGTTACCAATTCGTTTAATATTTACAAAAATAACTTTGTTACCACTACCGTTACCTCGACCGTTACCAAACAAGTAACTAGTAAAAAGCAACTAGTTATTTCCCATCACTGGAAGAGATAACCAAATTGTATATAAATGATATGGTTGATTTGCCCCGTTCAAACATTCAAAATAAAACAGTTCTCATGCACCATCGATATGTTCAATAAAACATTTTCAGAATTGAAAGGATGGGATTCTAGACTTCAGAGCAATACATTTTTCAAATTTGAATATTTGACATTCCGAAGATCATTTTCACTTCTCTATTTACATTCTATTATGCTGAGAGCTGTATAGATGATTTCCATGTTTCCGAACCCATGAAATAAGGGCTCTAAGTTATTCCACATTTTGCATATAATTTTCATCATTCATCCATTATTCAACTTTTTTTTTTCCTTCGAAAATTTAAAATGCAACAGATGCAGACTCGGCTGGCAGGGACAGAAATGTAAACAGTGTGCTGTATTACCAGGGTGCGTTCATGGAACCTGTCAAGGACCTCTTGAATGTCGCTGCAATCCAGGATGGACAGGACTCTTGTGTCAAACTCGTAAGAACCCTTTATTACTCATATTCAGTCATGTGTTTCCAACACTCAGAAGTTTAAAAAAATCTTCTTCAAACCCTTATATTTATTTAGAAAAAAGTAGTTTATCATTCTCAATTCAAAATCATAGAATGATAAATATTGGTCAAGATTTTCACATTCTTTAAATTACTCAGTTTTACCTTTTCAAATGATATGTTATCTGAAATAAGTGAAATAATCTCATATATAAAAAAAAATAACAAAACACAATTAATCACGATCCTGAATTGGGTTATACATATAGATTTGAAATTTGGGAAATTTATTTAAAGAAAACTAATCGCACTATCAAAAAATTAGTCAAAGTAGGCGCCACGCGTCCACAAAAGAGGATTTCATAGCCTATTAAGACGTTAATTAAGTCGCTTAAGCATCCGGCTCCCATACTTTCCATTCTCTACACCCCCTACGTTCCTCTACTTCCCTTCCCCTTACTTCACCGATCACCCCCCCCCTTACCAACGACTTATTAATCTACTTCCCCCTCTCTTCACTTCCAGAGCTAACACGCTCCTTCTTATACTTGCTTTCGACAGCCCTCTCTTCCCCTACCCATCAGTTACACTACTTCCCCTCCCTTCATTTCTCATCATTTCCCCTCGCAAGCCCTCTACGAATTTCCTCACATATCCCCTAAGTACCCTTCCCTAATTTTCCTTCACTTCCTCTTATTTACCCTCGCTAATTCCAATGACATCCCCTCCCCCACTTCCTCCACACCCCTCCACTCATTCTACTTCACTTCTCCTACGCCCAATTCGCGTCCTCTCAATTCTCCTGGTCCCCCTCCCGCATTTCTCACGACATTCCCTACTTCACCACCCCTCACTTTCTCCACACCGCTCCCCTTATTTCCCCTCACTTTTCCTACTTCCCAACCCCTCATTTTTCCCCACTTCTCCTTCCATCACTTCCCCTCCTGGGAAAAAGTACGACGGAAGGCAATTTTCAAGCACATTAGTAGATTCCTAAATAAAATAACCCTAGTAGTTTTTTTATTGACTGTAAAAAATAGTTATTTAAACAAATACAATGTTAATAATAATTTTTTACGTTTTCAATTTTTTAAAGTCCAAGAATGTAAACTAACACTGTTGTACGGAAAAAATATAACATCATTACCAATTCCAAACAACCACTCATAGATAGTCAATAATTAATAATTTCACCATTGGTATCATCCCCACCACGCTCATTACATACAAAAAAGATGTGCATATAGATTAGAAATTTAGGAAATGTATCAGAAAAAAATAATAGTCCTATAAAAATACTAAGGATATCGTTGGATTTGCCTTAGTAATATCCACAGGAATTTTCTCAATTACGCACAAAAATTATATTTTAAACATTTAGAAAGTTTATAAAATTTATATTTTTGTTAAATAATGCAACAACAATAAAATATAATTCACAACAGCACGGCGTTTTCCGAAGACCATGGAGATGGAGTACAATTAGTTTTTAAATGCAGTGGAAACTTTAATTTAAAAATTGTTTTAATCACCTCCACGCTCACTATTATTAGTTTGAAAAATGAATTTTTCAAATCTTAAATCTATATGGACATCCTTTTTTGTTATTTCACGCCTATCCCGAAAGAAAAACGGCTTAATGATATAATAATAATAATAGTAAGCGTCGAGAGGATGAGACAAAATTTTTAATTAGAGCTATTACACTTTTTAAAAATTACATACTTGTATTCAATGGCCTTTGGAGAATGTTGTGCAGTTGTGATTTATGTTTGATTGCCGTTGTATCACACAGGCATACAAAAAAAGTGTGTATAGCCAAAAATTGTTGTATTCGTCTAGCATAGTCAAAATCTGCAATAATTGGAATTTTCTGCTTATCAGTTTTTTTTTTATTCGAGTTTGAATTTTTAGTTTAGGTCAAACTATCCCAAGTAGGCCTCCATAAATCGAAATTAGTTTTTTTCGCTGTGAAATGCATTTTTTAAAAGCCCTTATGTTCGAGAAGATTACCCCAGGTATTGGTCGCAATCGAAATATTTTTGTAGAAGTTATGAGCAATGATAATTTAACGTTACAGCATGATCAACAGTTTTATCGTGAAGGGCTAAACGGATTTTGATGATTCTTACGTTGAAATTTTTGTTTAAAAGCGTAAATTCCAGAAGTCGTTCTTCCGAATATTAAAAAATTGAATTAGTTTAAAAATATCAAATGTTTAATAACAATTTGAACTTTATTTAAAACAATAGTAATTACTATTATTTTAAATAGACTGAGGCACAATGTGCTCTGAGCGTTCGCACGTCGCTCTAAAAATTTATATCCCGTGAAATAGTAGAAAATACTTAGTATTTCTTTTCTCATTTCTCTCCAGAAAAAATGTAGAATAACATACAAAAAAATTTTGCTTTTAAGAGACCAAAAGTACAATTTGTTTATATACAATTGGTAATCTTTCAAACAAATTCAATGTTGTTATTTGTTATACTTAGAAGAAAGATTTCTGAAATGTACGTTTTTAAACAAAAATTTCAATTAAGAATCGTCGAAATTCGTTCGGCCGTTTACGAGAAAAATTTAGATCATGTTCAAACATTAAACTTCCATTGTAAATAAGTTTTGCATCAAAACTATTGTTGGGACCAAAAACTGGAAAAATCTTTTCGAACATAAGGGCTCTAAAAAAAATCATTTTACAGCGAAAAAAACGACTTTCGATTTATGGTGGCCTACTTGGGATAATTTGACCTAACATAAAAATTCAAACTTGAATAAAAAAAAACTGTTAATCAGAAAATTACAATAAATGCAGATTTTGAATAAGCTACATCAATACCACAACGCTATATAGGTCGCTTTTTTTGGCTCCGCACATTTTTTTTCTGTGTACTTGTGTTATTGTTAAAAAAAAATCAAAGTTGTATATATATTCACAGTAAATCCCAGTGATATCTTTTATCTGAAGTTAAATAAAAACGCTGCATACAATTGAGAAATAAAATTATCTGATGTCGGATAATTTTAATCTGTCTCCAGATAAACATTATCCGCCTCCAGATAAAAATTATCCGACGTCGGATAATCGCAGTGTTCAATTGTTTGCAAAATTGTTATCCAACTTCAGATAAAAAATATCTCTGGGATTGACTGTGTTGCAATTGTTCAAAAATTTTATTTTGCATGATTCAAAGTTTAAAAAATATAAATTTTCCAAATTTCGAATCTATATGTAGTGAGCATGGAGAAGATGAAAACAATGTTCAAATAACAGTTTCTACTAAATTTGATATTTAATTATATTGCATGCTCTTCGGAAAACGTTGAGCCATAGTGATTCAGGTTTAAAAATTTTTTGTACGTAATTAAAAATATGCTAGAGATATGCCTGAGACGAATCCAACGATACCCTTAGTTTTTCGATAATACTGTTAGATGGAGTTAGTAATGATCTAATGATGTTATCTTTATAAGATGTTGTCCAGATTTTTTGTTATAATAATGACATAATACTTTATAACAATTTAATTGTTTGAGAAATAATTTTGTTTGCCTAATTCCAAAAACTCCTAGAGATATTGCTGAGATGAATCCAACTATGTCCTTGGTTTTTTTATAGGACATAAATTTCCTAAATGTTAAATCTATATGTATTGCTAAATTTAGAGTCGTAATTAACCACACTTGTTTGATTAACTTAGGATGACTATTTTAATAAAGGAATAAAATTCACGGTCTACTCTTGGCCACCAAATATTTTCCCTGGTCATTAAAAAAAAAGTTTTTGATGATAAACAGTGAATACAATCACTTTTGTCAATGAAATTATCAATATATACATATATCAACATTATCTTAAACTAAAATTGGTGTTATTACATTTGTGTACTTGAATTAAAGAAGGTGGGATCAATCATTTTTAAATATTTTGATATTTGATCGGATCGCACCATTTCAACTCAGGTAGGTTCTACACTTCAAGTCGCAAAACCTTTCGGTGAAGAAATATGTTGTTTTTAGAGAAAATTAGACGACACGTATATTTTCTCGATCTATGTAAAAAAACTCGATCAAGATATGAGTATTTATGTTTTGGCGTTTGTTTACAAAAAAATGCGAATTTTTTTCTTTAAAATTCGATAGTTTTTTTACCTCAATTTTTTGTTTAAATCTCCTCTCAGCTGAATGGCGTAGTCTGCATTAACTTCGGAAGGACTAAATAATAATTTTTTAAAATAGGCATATTTCTTTAGTGAAAGATTATGTTTGACAAAACATTATGTTTGTTGAAATATTATGTCTGATGGTACATTATGTTTGGTGAAACATTATGTTTGATGGAAAATTATTTTTCATGCAACATTATGTTTGAGTATTCATCATGTTTAAAAACTTCAACAAAAAATTGGAAAGAAATGAAGAGTAGGTTTTCTGTGAAAATATACTTTCTACATTTTCAAATAAGTCCCTAAATACTCTGTCTTTAAGTATAGTTAAGATGAGTTAAGATTAGTTAAGATAAGTTAAGATAAGTCGTTAAGTAATCTGGTGGACGAGCGCCAAAGCCATGGGGGGCGCCAGAGTACTTAACGCTTATTTTCATAAATAAGTAATTGCGTCAGCACACTTTTCCACCTCAAGGTTTTTCAAAAGATAAAACTTCAGCATTTTTTGAAACCTAAAATGAAATGTGAAATGCTTATGTCCAATGAAAAGGACGTAAAACATCCTATCGAAGCTGTAGAAAACCATATTTTTTACTGACATTAAAAGAATTTTAAATCATCAAAACAGATAATATCCTCACAAAAACTAGTTAACTCTCATTTTCATGAATAAACAAATGTCAGCTCTCTTTTTAATCGTAAGATCCTTGAAGAAAAAAGTTCAGCTTCATTTTATTTAAGCCTAAAAAAATAGCCCAAGTCGGAAAAATACGTATAGCCTAATTTCCTCTAAAAAGCAATATATTTCTGTATGTAGCGTTAGATAATCCCAGTTACGAATTTTGAAACTATTAAAGAAGTTTCCTAATGAAAACTCTAAACATTCTCGGTCAATAAATAAATTCCTGATAATTTTCTGGGGTGTCCCGGCCACCAAAAAATCCCGGTCATCTCTCGGTTTTTACGGTCCAGCGGCCTCTAAGTTTTAATTATATGGAGGAAGCCTCTTTGTTCATCTGCACAAAATACAATGATCGATGCAATCTTGGTTTGCGTTTACTTGTTTTCATTTAATTAGCCGAGTTAGGCCATTGGATCATGAAATTTGTAAATGCTGTGCAGTATGTAATAAAAAATGCAATTACAGGCAATGATGATGTTGAAAAACGATAAAAATTTTAATTAAACTTTTCCTCTTGCAGCGGTGTGTGCTCAAGGCTGCAGTCGAGAGCATGGTGGTTGTTGGAGGCCAGGAACTTGTAGATGTCGAGTTGGTTGGACAGGTCCGAATTGCACAGAGTGCGTTCCTTATCCTGGGTGTGTTCACGGTTCCTGTAAAAGGCCGTGGGAATGCAGATGTCAGCAAGGTTGGACGGGAGACCTTTGCGAAGAAAAACTCACCTACTGCGAGGAGCATTCTGACCTGTGCAAAAACAATGGCACCTGTATCAGCATGACGAAAGAAGATGGCAATTACAGGTAATTCATTTAGATTTTCAGGATTGTCTCCTGAGTCCTGAGTCTTCAAAATTTTCATTGATCTACCCTCATCGTAAACTTTCTTCGCAGTAATTTAATTCTTGAAATCTTTGAAAATCTACATTATGTTGTACAGTTTTTGAAATCTTTAAAAATTTTAAATAATATTTTAATCTTTTGAAAACTTTTAAGCCTACTGAATATTTGTCAAATTTATTCAATTTTTCCTGAAAATTCCACAAAAATGTGCATAATTACAAAAACTGCCCTAAATTTTCCAGATTCAGTTTTGAAAATCTTATAAATCTTTTCGTATATTTAAATTATCTTTAAATATTGTATTGAAATTTATTTTTCAAAATAAAAATTCATTTAATATTTTCCCAGGAATCGTAAAAAATTGTATTACACTGCCAACTAAAATTTTCGCTACGACTAGAGCGAATACCAATAAACCTCATTGATAACTTTTAAACGTGATTACTGTTCAAAAAAGGAGTAACAAGATTTTTCAAAAACCCTTTGGAAGGCTTATAAGGTTCCGAGGCGCATGACCCTTAATAGAGATATTTTTAATGTTTTAAGAGAATATACCACGTGAAAAGTCCTAAAAAGAAATGAAAGAATTTTGTAATGATTTTTTAATTTTGTCTAAAACTTCTAAGCATCTTTTTAAATAGTTTTCGTTTCCCCTAGATTTTTTTTAAATACTGAAAATTGAAAAATGTTGCCAGAAAATCTTCCAAATTCTTTTGGGAAAATTTTCTAAATCTTTGAAACTGTTTTTAAATCTCTTAGAATTTTCTTAAAAAATCAATTTTTCAAAATTAAACATAATTAACATTTTTCTACAAGAATCTCGAAAATATTTGTTTTATAAACTTGAAAACTCTTAACATTCTTAAAAAGCTTCGAATTTTTATTCGATATCCTCAAAAATCTGCATTTTCTTTTAAATTTTGTCAAATCTGTTTGAATTTTGAGTTTTTATAAAATTTTTTTGAACTACTGAACCAAACTTTCCTTAAAAATTAAAAAAAATGTGCAAAATGAAAAAAATGGTCTTGAAATTTTCTAGAATCTTTTTAACAGTCTCTGAAATCTTTAAACTCTTTTTCAATCTTTTTAAAACTTCTCTTAAAATTAATTTTTCAAACTAAAGAATCATTTTAAATTTTCCCAGGAGCCGTAAAAAAATGTTATTATCTTGAAACCTTTCAAAATCTTTGAAAAACTTTAAAATTTTATTTAAATGTCTTCAAAAATCTACATTTTCTCGAAAATGTTTTGAAATCTTCCACACTCTGTTTTGAAATGTTAGGAAATCATTTAAATTATTTTTTAAATTTATTTAAATATCCATTCTCCTCAAATTAAGATTTCAAAAAAAAAAAAAAAAAAAAAATGTTTCAAATTTTCCAAATTTTCCAAATTTTAAATATTTTCCAACACTACTGAATATTTTTTTTAAATAATTTGAATTTTTCCTAAAATTTTTTAAAATAAAAAATTAATCAAAATTTTCTCAGGAATCTAAAGAAGTTTTAAAATCTTAAAATCTTTTAACTTCTTAAATATCTTCTCAAATAATTTGAATTTTTCCTTCATTTTTGTTTCAGATCCTGCAAAATAAAAAACATTGCATTAAAATTTTGCATATTCTTTTTTGACAATTTTGGAAGATTTGGAAGCGTTTAAAAATATTTTGGAATATTCTCTTAACATTAATTTGTCGAAATAAGCAATTATTTTATATTTTTCCAGGAATCATGAAAAAAATTTCTTATTTTATGAAACCTTTCAAAATTCTTAGAAAGCTCCTTTTTCGAAATCTTCAAAAATCTACTTCTTTTTCTACTTCGTAAATTAATATTGGTCATAATCTCATTTTTCTTATCTATTTGAAAGTATGATTGGAAAATGAAAAGAAAAAAATGATTGGATAATTTTTTAATTCAAAGATTTTAGAATTACTCATGTAAACTGAATGATTTCATAATTGAAAAAGTTAAAAATTGAACCTAACATTGAAAAAAAATTTCAAATCGAACATATTTTAAATTGAATTATATCATGTGTTATGAAATTTCTTATATTTCAAGTGAATAGATAGATTTTTCCTCTAAAAATATATACAATTCCCGGTCAAAAAATAAATTCACTCTCATTTCTCGGGTTTTCCCGGTCTCAAAAGATTCCCGGTTATTTCCCGGTCCAGTTATTATTAACTCTTATTTTTTTCACAGATGCTTTTGTCCACTTGGTTTTACTGGACGCCAGTGTCAAATAGAAATGACGACGCCAGACATGGAATTAAAGCCTCCAAAGCCCGAGGTAGATTCAGCGAATCCTGCAACGAGCGTTCCAATTTCCGAAATTAAACCAGAAATTCAAGAAGAAGTTCAAGAAGTGGAGGAGAAACCACAAGCGGAAACGGGACCAGAAAGGGAAAAAGAAAAAGAAGAAGAAAAGGAAAAAGACGAAACGACAGATAATAATAAGGAGACCACTGCTGAGCCTTTAAGACCAATTGTTATTACGGACCCTCCGGAAATTGATCCTGCGGCGACGGCCGGAAAGTGGCCTCCAGAACCACCTACCGAATCACCATCCACTGAAAGAGACGCTGAAAATGAAACTTGAGACTAGCTCCTCATTGAACACCACTTTTTATCAGTCACTCTTTTATTATTATTTATTCTTATTTATTTTTTACTCGAAGCAAACTCCATTTCAATATTGGGTACCAATTATGCCTACAAGTACGGCTAAATTTTGATCCAGCAGTTTAGGAACTACCATCGTGTCCTAAAAGAAAATATTATGTAAATAATATTTTTATTTAGGCATCAAGTCTGAGAGTGCAAAGGCAGTTCAGTTTATTTATTATTTTATCATTTATAATAAGGAACGCCCTCATTTCATTCATTTTCATTAGTTATGTTTGTGACTTTGTTGAATGATTGTAGTATATTTATTAAACGAAATTTTAGAAATCATAAACACGTAGCAATAATTTTTCTAGTTTGTTTTTAGTAAATTTTAATTAAATTGACGATTACAAAATTTGTTACGTGCATCAGGTAAAATAATACCCGACGACATATCGTGCCTCAGAAGATTATGTAACAGGTAATTTATATCTAAACCGACAATATTTAAAAATTTTATTCAGTAGAAAGGGATTATGTATGATTAAAAATGTTAAGTACTTCTATCTCGAATACCAGATCGGAGATTCATAAAATAGCTGAAAAAATATTTTCGAGACTTAACCTGAGGATAAAGTTTAAACCAGTTGTTATACATATTTATTACATACTCTAGGGATATCACATATCGTTTTTGAGACTGGATTACGCGTCCTTCGTTTTGTGGTACGAGACCAATCGCGCGCTTAAGCGCGCGTTTTCATAACCTATTTGAATTTATCCGAAACAATCCGAAGAAAGTTTTTAATCCTTTTTACCCTTTTCAATCCGTATTTTAACCCCAAAATAAAATCGAATGGATCCGAGGCTCACTTATCAATTCTTCTCCATTCATATATGAGCACCAACTTCAATTCGAATCCATAACAAATTTATTTTTCAATCCGTTTCTTCAAACCTTCTGAATCCGTGGAACTTCTTGAATTCAACCAGAATAAATCTTACTAAATCCAATGCCTAATACTAATGAATCCAAGGCTCATCCCAATCAAGTTTTAATCTACGCAATGCTCTTAAGTCAGTGCGCTCGATCCGAGTGAATCGGAAACCAATCCGCCCAACTTGTTTAGTCCTTTTCATTTCAGGCACCTAATCCGATGAATCCGAAGATAACCAAAAAAGTATTTTCAATCCTCTCAATTCTTACACAAACATCAACTGCAATTTGATTCAATCCGAATCAGTCCGAACTCGACATTAAATTATTTTTAATCCGAATGAATCTTTCCACTTCTAGAAAATCCTGAACATTTTGACAGTTTTCACGTATAATGCAACGTTTTCCAGTTTCACGTACGTATTTCCTCGGGTTCGAGATCATTCAAAAATGTTTTCTATGCACCGAAATTGTTTTATTTTCGTGTATCTCATCGTTTTCGAGATCATCCAAAATATTTATTTTTGAAATCATCCTAATGGGCTAGTTCGGGGTGGCCGAGGACCATCCATGTCTGGAATACCTTAAACATTTGGTCAGTTTTCGCGTATCTCTACTTTACTCTACTTGAATATATTAGTTAGGAGTAATCGAGGACCTTCATCAACCCGTGAAAATTTGATCAGTTTTCGCGTATCTTTCACTGCTTCTGAGATAAATGAAAATCTCAACTTTATTTTTTGAATTTAAAAATTATTTCTATTGGGTTAGTTCAAGTTTGTCGAAAACAATCCCGCTTTGCAAACTCCTTAAAATTGACTTCAACTACTTTTCATGTATCTCTTAACGTTTTCAAGATAACTCAAAATTTTAATATTTAAACAAAATTTTTTGATCTTTCTATTAAGTTTAGTTCGAGGTGGCCGAAAACAATCCCCCTCTGCAAAATTCTTAAAGTTTTGTTAGTTTTCACGTATCTCTGACATTTTTCGAGAAAATTCAAAATTTTAATTTTTCAAATTTCGAAAACCTGTTTACTGGTTTAGGTCGGAATGGCCAAGGATCATTCTCTTTAGGAAGCCCTGA
Organism: Andricus grossulariae; assembly: GCA_011634705.1. Lineage (NCBI taxonomy): Eukaryota > Metazoa > Arthropoda > Insecta > Hymenoptera > Cynipidae > Andricus > Andricus grossulariae. The sequence goes on from JAABKJ010002338.1 coordinate 26,313, forward strand.
TATGAAGATGTTGTCAGTTTTTCATGTATCTATCACCGTTTTGAAGATACCTCAAAATTTTGATTTTGTTTCGAATTCAAAAAATCTTTTTCACCTTATTTATAACTAATTTGAATTGAACACACTTAGTTGTATTCTTAATTCTTAATTTTTTAAATATTTTAATAATTCATTATAGCAATTAGGTCAGAAATGTGGACTCTTTTGAAATTTATGCCTAATTGAATTATCGAGTTAACGAATCATTTTTACATTATCGACTTATCAAATCTTGCTGTCGACAGCTGATTGGCTGATTCTTCTGTGACTTACATTAGATGTCAATGGCTACCTGAATTGAGATAAGGTTACATATGAAGTTGGCCCAAATGCATGTCCTTTTCATAATAGGATATCGAACATGATTAGTTCATTAAAAAAATGGATAAGTCCAGAACAAATAAAGAATTATCTATAAATTTTTTAAATTAATTTTCAATTTAAAAAGCTCAATCTTAATTTTAACAGAAGAAAAAATTGAGAATCAGAAATAATTTTGATACTCTTTTAAATGCATTTAATAGTATACATCCAAGATCACATATTACTGTTAAAACAGAAACCGAAGGGAGATTTTCTAGATATGACTTTCATTAAAACTGATGAAGGATATATTATCACAGATTGATACAGAAAAACGATATTTTTAACAAGAACACTTAGTTTACTCTCCATAATCACTCTATTCAAAACAATATAGGTGTTAGAAAAATTTTGATAGAGCTCTTAAATTGTCACATCTAGTTTTTTATGAAATAATATTGAATTGTGTAAACAAATTCTATTTCTCAAACATTATCCGTTTGCTTCTATCAAAAACAATGTGCATAATAGAATAAAATATATAAGAAACGAAAGCAATAATCATAATAATATAAGAAATAAAGATTGCAATACATCTAGCACAATTGTTCTATTTTATTTTTGAAAAATTACGAAGATTTTGAAATCAATGTTGGGAAAATTAGGTTTACGCACTATATAGAGTTCCATTCAAGAGTAATATGATTGTTAAATCAGGAAACGATAGGTATGAAAAGACAAACCAGAATAATTTTTACAGAAGTCTTAGATATTATTTAGTCCTTTCAAAGCTTAAACTCACACATGATCATGATTTTAATTGGGATGATGTTATAATCCTTTATCATGAGAAAAATCAACAAAAAAGAGAATACATCGAGATGTTTTTTATAAAGAGAAAGGGTAACAAAGCTATTAATTTGAAAACGGATCTTTCAAGATACAACAAAGTATAGGATAAGTGTTGTTAATTGGATGAATTAATAATTTCTGTCACTTAATATAAAAATGAATTCTTTATAGAAAAATTACTTTCTCACCAATGAAATAGAGAATTAGACTAAATTATCTTTTTGATAAATACCTATATATTTTTCATTTTCTGGTATTTAGTTATTTTAATTTTAGCATAATTTCCAATTGTTCATACCCATAGTTTTCCTACAAATAATGCCTGATGAGGTCTAAATTGACCTCGAAACATCTTGATTCCCTAGTAGTATATAAAAGACGGAAAGAATAGGAAAAGAGTGAGAGGTTGGTTTTGGTTGACTCTTTCCTTTTTCTCCCTCTTATTTCCTTTGTTATGTATTTGCCTCTAATGAGCCGGAAAGGAGGTAGTTTGGAAATCTAATTTTGAATTGTTAATTTTTTTCATGCTCTGATTTCTTGCATACAATTATTCATAAAAAAGTAGATTTCATTTCGATCTTCAACAAAAAAAAAAAAAAAATGAAGAATGAATATCTTGAAAACACTGAAATACAAGTATCTTGATCCTTGATGGTAAATAAGTTATGAATTCTCAAATTCTAATTTTTAAATTGAATCAGAATCTTTTAGCAAATTATATTGAGTAGAGGAAAGTCGTTTCTCCCAGAATTTGGGAAACAAACAAAATTTAAAATACTAAAGTTTGATTTTTTGTA